>JBBPBX010004847.1:8298-74618 GCA_038048925.1 Garcialebias charrua
GTTACATGTGGTGGAATGAAATTGTGTACACAGGGTTCCAGTTACATCCAACAAAAGTATAAAATGTAAAAGAAAAACAGCTTCATGATCACACAAAAAAATTGACACGTACCTTTTCATCCATATCATGACAGAATGACTTGACTTGTCTTTCAGGCTGGGGCTGAGTGAACACATCAGTGCCATGTTTGAATCGATAACTTGTCATGTTAATGTTCGTGCTGCTGTTGTTTTGTATTATTAGTGTTTAGTGTATCCTTAGTTTAGCGTATTTCTTAGTTCATATCTTAATAATAATAATAATAATAATGAATTCAATTTATAACGCACTTTTCATTAATGAAAATCTCAAAGTGCTACAAAGCAACAGAATTAAATGTAAAAAAAAAAATACAAGTAAAATCAATAACAGTATCAACTAAGATCAAAAGTAGAATCATGAGGAGGTAGAGTATGCTCGGTTGAAAAGAAATCTTAGAGATCATATTACTGTTTTTCTTTTACAATTTATACTTTTGTTGGATGTAACTGGGACCCTGTGTACACAATTTCGTTCCACCACATGTACCACATATGATAAGAATGACAATGAAGAAACCTAGACTTTGACCTTGTCATCAAATCCCTACTGGGTTACTTCAACTAATGTCAACATTTATTTTCACAATTCCAAACATTTACAAATATTAGATTTTTTTGTTGTTGCATGCACTCACAACAACAGCTGTTATCTGTAGCACCAGGTCTCTCTTGTAAATGAGTCCTCGGGGCTCAATGGGATTAACCTGCCTAAATAAAGGTTGAATGAAAAAAGAAAAAAAAACTTCCGGTGCAGTCTGCTGCACTTTCAGCAGGAACAGTGGTGGGCGCCAGACCGCTAGGGAGCGCTAAAGCGCTAATCCGCTTACAGTGGACCTAAACTTTTTGTCAGCGTTTTTGTGAATTGACTAACTTTTATAATTCATAAGCGGATTTGTGCTATTTTTATTTAAAATGCAGTACCGCTAATAACTAATTATCTATCAGTAAAAACCAATAAACTTATTTACAAGCTCTTATGCTGCTTGTTTTACCTTTTTCCCCACCGTAAACAGCAGAAAGGAGGAAGGGTGTGAGGGGAAGGGGGGCAGAGCTGAGAACAGACCATGTAGGTAAATGCCTGGGGGTCCCATTTCAGCAGTGGCCCCGGCCCCGCCTCGCCCCGTGCAGTCACCTACATAACTAACATTGATCCTGCTTGTTAATATACATTTAACATAAAAATAATTATAGTTACGATGAAAACGTTCATTAAATACGCAATAAAAAAACGGTCGATTTCTTTATCCCCCTACTAAAAATGGACTATTCCATCTTTACATCTTCCGGGTCAGAGTTGAACTCAGGGGCTTCTGTGGCTAGCTGGCTGCGCTCGGTGTCTTCATAAATCCGTAGAGAACCCCGCTGTTTCAAGCCAAATTAACGTGGCCGGATGATTTTATTGAGGGTTTTGTGTCGACCACGCGACGGTGAGTCGTTATTTTTATGTATTTTAGTTACTTTTCATTAAATCTGTTGACTACCTATAGACGCTAACGCTGTGTCTGCCGGTAGTGCTGGGTTACTAATGGATAATCCGTAGAGAACCCCGCTGTTTCAAGCCAAATTAACGCGGCCGGAGGAGTTTATTGAGGGTTTTGTGTCGACCATTTGACGGTGAGTCGTTATTTTTATGTATTTTAGTTACTTTTCATTAAATCTGTTGACTACCTATAGACGCTAACGCTGTGTCTGCCTGTTGGTTGTGCTGGGTTACTAATGGATAAATCCGTAGAGAACCCCGCTGTTTCAAGCCAAATTAACGTGGCCGGAGGATTTTATTGTGCGTTTTGTGTCGACCATTCGACGGCGAGTCGTTAGTTTCATGTATTTGGGTTACTATGTATAAATGCGGTGGCGACACACCCGTGTATTTGAGATTTAAACGTGGTTTTAGGGATTAAAAGATCATTCTATTTTTTGTTAATTTCGTGGCCGAATAGAATATATGTACGTAAAGTATTAAATAAATCCTTTGATTTTTGTAATTTCATCCTTTTAGGATCATTTTTGTTACTTTTCAGTTGGCAGTGTAGTGCAAATATTGATAACGCTGCCGGCTATATATAAATATATATATATATATATATATATATATATATATATATATAAAATATATATATATATATATATATATATATATATATATATATATATATATAATATATAAATATATAAATAGCGGATTAGATTAGCTTCCCCTAATTTTCATAAGACATTTGTGCTTTTGAAATTGTGGACCTAAAAAAATTAATAAGCGTTTTAGAAATTGTGGAACTAATTTTTTAATTAGCGGTGCCCAGCTTTGAGCAGGTACATCATATTTTTGCCTGGAAAAACTCTTGTAGAACCGATAGTGATGTTAAGATGAATTGAATAGACATTGGAGTTGTTTTTAAACAACTAAAATTCATTTTGGCCTCAGACTCGCTCAGACTAACCATTAGCTTGCCAGTCAGGTCAGAATTCTATTGATCCAAGTCAGGATCACTCAAAGAGCAATCTACAACAAGATATTAAATGTTAATACCGTTTCCCCAGATCCCCATTGAAAAACGCTCTCCATTTATTTAAACTAAAAATGTATCAGGCATACAGTATAAGATTACTTCTTCATCTTCTTCTACTGCTTATCTGTAGTCGGGTCCTGGAGGCAACAAGGTCAGGAGCGAAACACAGACATCCCTCTCCCTAGAAACACTTTCTAGCTCCTCTTGGTGGGACTCCAAGGCATTTTCAGGCCAGAGAAGATGCACCAATCTCTCCAGCATTTTCTGTGTCTTCCTGGGGCCTCCTACCCCCCCACATGCCTGGAATAATTCTAACGGGAGGCATACATGAGGCATCTTTCAACTGACTCCTTTTGATGCGGAGGAGCAACAGCTCTATTTTGAGCTCCCCCCAGACGATGTGTCTCCTCACCCCATCTCTAGGCTCTAAGGCTGAGCCCGACCACCCTGAAAAGGAAGCCCACTTTGGTTGCTTGTATCAGAGATCTCATTCTTTCAACCATGATCCAAAACTCATGACTATAGGTGAAGGCTGGAACATAGACAGACCAGTAAATCAAGAGCCTATCCTTCTGACTCAACTCCTTCTTCACCCACACAGACTGAAGCAACACCCTCATTACAGAGGACAAGGCCCCAATCCATCTCCCGCTCCATCCTACTATCACTCATGAACAAAATGCCCAGATACTTGAACGCTTCCACCTGAGGCAAAATCCCCACACACACCTATCTAGTGGTTGCAGAGGTTGGGTGCAGAGCAGCCAAGGGGGGTGTTCTTGGCCATGCCGATTCTTGGTTGCATACAATTGTTTTTTATCTTTAATTTCACTCTTTGACAAATTTGACAGCATTTGTGTCTGTCAAGATGAGACAGCTGTACGTTTGTTTCAAAAGAACTCCAGCTAGCATTTCTACAAACGCAGGTTCCTGAAAGCTCACGCTCTACATCTCTCTTTTTATTTGTTTTATGTTTCTGTTCATAAAAGCAGCTGTAAAATACACATATAAAAAGAAAACTGCATTTGTGACGAATGAACTCAGGTGTGACGTGACCTGTGCACCATGGGATGTGAAGGAGTTGTTAATAACTTGCCGTTATTCATTAGGTAAACTAACAATGTTCTCTAATAAATTGTGTAAGTTTGTAAAATTAAGTTAAAGTTGCTTGCTTTGGTCATCAAGGTCGATGTTGTATCCTGTGGTCAAATTGTATTACTAAGACACATTTGAATTTGAAGATCTTTTTGCTATTTTCATCATTTCTGTATGCACATTATACAGAACAAAGCTTCATGTCTATCTCAAAACAAAAACAGCAGCACCTCCTACTGAGTAAAGAAAGACATGATCATCTTTCTGCTCTCTTTTTTTTCCAGTTTTCTTTTGATTCACCACAGAGATGCTAAAATTGTTGAGGCGTCACTCACTAAATCACGCAGATAGCTTCAAACAAGTCACTGGAGGTGTGGGAAAACAATTTACAGAGGGAGGATGATGAGGCAGATAGTTGCTTCTCTCTGAAAGATAAAGCTTAAGAAGGCTGCAGCGATCATCAGAGAGTGGGGTGAGGAAAAACAAGATTGACTACTCAGAGCTACACAAAGATTGGACACATTTTTATCCTCAAACATGAAATCTAAGAGCACAGAATCCCTCGGGAGAAGCAAGAGGATAAAAGGACGGTGGAGTAAGTGTCAGGTGAGCGGCTGCAGGAAGAGCAGGATGGGTTTTACATGAGCACAACAGAAGGTGCTACGTGCTGGACAGTGGAAAACATTGCAAGTGTAGGGGAACATGTAGATATTGGACTTGTGGTCCAGTCAAACGCCTACCATTTAACAGTTAATTACATTCATGTAGTCTGGACCGGCCTCCCCTCAAACATATCTAAACCATGAGTTCGTGTAGCGAACCTAATTCCTGTCCCTCGAAGAAAACACAAAGAATCCCCACCATCTTTACAATCTACATAGGTAATTGTAAGTCAGAGCATCCCTGATGCATTCTTACATTTCTATACTGATGACACAGTTGTTTATTGTTGAGCTAAAACAGTTGAAGGCTTTCCAGCTTTTGCAATCTGCTTTTGACATCATCCAGTCAGATTTGTTCTGTCTCAAACTTGTCTTAAACAAACTTGGTTGGCACTGTTTTGTGGTCTTCTCATCAGAAGGAAGATGTTCATCTCTCATTACCACAGGCCACAGCGGATACGTGAAGGAAGCTGATGGCCCACTGTCCCAAGAAGGATGTCGTTTCTCAGGGCTGTGGTACGTTCGGCTCGTACCTTTAGCTCCAGGGTGTTTGAGGTTTTTCAGTATGTCCACCATCTCTCAGCTGGACACGTCTTCCATCATATGGCTGTTGTTTCTCAGAGAGTCTCATCAACTCTCTACAACCACTCATTCCCTCTGCTCAGCTCAGCTGATGATCCAAAGCCAACTTTCCTCATTGACTGCCGTCTCACAACTCCTTTGGTGTTCAGTATACAGTACCTGGCACCAGGAAGATGGGCCCCTTAACTTTTAACCAATCAGAGGGATTCTTACTGTAGGAGTATCCCACTGTATAATTAATGTACATAATATCCCCCTTCTCAAAGTTCTTCAGAGAAGATGGTACAATGACCCTTTGTTAACTTAAGGTGTGACACCATGCTGATATAAACAAAATGGGTTTCTTTGAATCAGAACTTCAACTAGGGTGTTAGCTTCCTTTATGGTCATGGCAACCAGTCTTTGTTGATAAGACCAAGTGAAGCTCTTTGATCAAGACCCTTCTTCAGGAGTCTCAAAGTCTAAACAAATCATCATATAGTGAATATGTCAGGGTGGTCCCAGCTGTAGATTTTAACACACACAGAGAAGGTTAACAAAGAAACTTCCTGAGCTGGAAAACAGAATGCGATTATCTGTCCCAGATGAGCAGGAAAGATAGTCGTAGTGTCTCTGAAGACATTTGTCTTAAGTCTTGGAAGGATGGACGCTACAAGCAGTAAACTCATTAAGTAGTCCTCTCGAGTCAAAAGTACCAAAATGTTGAAAACCATTGAACGACCATGATTCATCCTGCAGCCATAGTGTGATTATCTAAGAAAACTGCATTCCCTTTTCTAACAATGTTCAGTCAGGTCCTCTGGGTGGTTTCTTTGTGTTGAAATGTCTCGTCTTTCATCCAAAAGACTTCATCAGTCCGAGGAGCCACAACAAACTCACTCCCATGAGCAGCACACTGACATAGTGGACCAACCAGTTTGATGGTGATAAGATGGTTTCTGGAGTCCGCCATCTTCCCCGTTGACTCCTCTGAGGCAGCCATTGCCAAAGTGGTTCAAAACATCAAAGTTCATGCCCAATAATCCAGGTAAAAAAATCCATCAATGTTAATTCAGGTCCTCTGGACGGTTTCTATGTGTTTAAACGTTTGGTCTTTTCTCTAAAAGTCTAAACGTTTCAACAAGAAGAAGTCAGGACTGAAAAATCCATCCAGAGGACCTGACTTAACTTTGTTGGATTTTCTATCTGGATTATTGCACATGCATCCGGACATCCTTCACTCTTAGTGATATACAGGTAGTCCTCGTGTTATGATGGCCTCGACTTACGATGTTTCAAGGTTACGTCACGCATCTCATAAAAAAAAAAATATATATATATATATATATATATATATACTGTATATATATTTGAAAAATCTTATTTTATGTGTTTAAATGTTCTTGATTTAATGTGTACAGCACTTTTGCCCCTTTTCCACTTGCCGGTTCGGGTCGGTTATTGCGCAATATATGCGTGCCAGAAGCGAGCTGGACGCATTTTCCACCTCACATATGAGCCGCGCCGCACCGCGATTCCGGACTGATTTCAGAGCAGGGTTCAGGCGAGCTGTAAGCGCGCCGTCCTTCACGTCATAAACAGGGGCGTAGCCAGAATTTTATGAGGGGCGGTTTGTTTAAAAGAAATGTGGACCTTAAAATATAAACACTTCTCAGTAGCTCACTGGAAACGCGTTGTTTTTTTTTTTGCTGCTCCAAACCTTATCCAGACCAAGTGGGTTCGATTCCCACTTGGTATAACTTATTTTTTTGTTTTTATTTTAGATTATTTATTCATTCCAGATTAAAAGAACACAAGAAAACTATTTACAAAACAACAAGAAATAAAACAATACATGACATGAAAGGAAGCAGAAGAAGAAAATAATCTTATTATATCTGCCCCTTCTCAAACAAATGTTTTTTTTCCAAACACTCGATTAAAACAACTAATTTTACGTTTGTCTTTTATTGGGGAAAGGTGCATTGTGGGTCTCCACAGAACAACAACAACAGATCCTCCATCTGAGCTTGTCCTCGCACGCACCAAACCGAAGCGTAGCTGATCGTATTGTTGGAGCTCGAACATATTAGATATCATGGCAAAAGAATATAGTTAAGGGAACACTACCTCCACCACGTGTGAGACGAGTACACCCCGCCCACCGAAGGGCTACAGAAGTGAATGGAGACAGAGCTACATGTGAGCCGATCTGAATTGAACCAGATCGGACCAGACTGATCCGCTCTGCGCTGAGCGAGTGGAAAAGGGGCATTAGTTGCAGCTGTGGTTGTTTTAAATGGCTTTATAAATAAAGTATTATTATTATTATCAAAGCTGGGCAACGCTAATTAAAAAATTAGTTCCACAATTTCTAAAACGCTTGTTAATTTTTTTAGGTCCACAATTTCAAAAGCACAAATGTCTTGTGAAAATTAAGGGAAGCTANCAGTGCACTATGAAACTAACAAGCAGCATTTGCTCCTCTTGTATCTTACTGATGATGTAATAATTCCTAGTCCAAGTGGGGCCACTTCCAAATCAGAATTTTTTCTGCCTTAAAACAACCCATGTTATATGGTTATTAGAACTATTAAGCAGAAACACTATAATAATTATGGTGTAAGTGCCTGAATGTTGTGCTTTTGTGATTGCAAATAACCAGAGTTGTATGTAAAAAATGTAAAACCTGTATTGAGAAACAAGCAACAGTGTAAAAGTCAATGAAATTATGTGAATACATATGTGAAAAAAATGAAGGTAATGACAGTGGAGTTGTTAAAAGACAATATCAGTCCATTTTGGTGGTGGTCGAATTTGAATGAGCCGTTACACTTTGTTGATCCAATAAGAATTAAAGTCTATTTCTTCAAACTGAGGTAGTTTAAAGGTTGTCGACAACAGGTAAGATATTAACGGTTGATAATCTTTTCACAGCAACCCTATTTAAAATGACCTGTATTGAGAAACAAGCAACAGTGTAAAGTCAATGAAATTACGTGAATACATGTAATGTGAAAAAAATGAAGGTAATGACAGTGGAGTTGTTAAGACAATATCAGTCCATTTTGGTGGTGGCCAAATTTGAATGAGCCGTTACTTTACTCTATTTCTTCAAACTGAGGTAGTTTAAAGGTTGTCTACAACAGGTAAGATATTAACGGTTGATAATCTTTTCACAGCAACCCTATTTAAAATGACCAAAGTATCCCTTTAGGGCTGAAGGGTCCACATGATTCATCTTTCAGACAGAGACCAGATTTCTTACCTCGGGCAGGGCTGTGGGCTCTCGGCCTGAAATGCAACAAAACAGTAATGCAGTCATCTTTGGCATTTCACAGTAAAATAAATCTAATCTGCTACATCGTTTGTCTTAGAGAATAATCAAGTTACTCTGAAAGAAAACTGGATGACTGCCATCTCAACGCAGAGATACAGTAAATTTTCTATTAATCAAAATTTAACTGCCATGGGGGAAACTGATGATAGTCCCCCTTCCAGTACCTGTAGAGTCCTGCTTTCATTTTCACACTTAGCCTGTTATAATAAAACCGCAACACCAGAACAATGAAAACCCAAAAATAAAATGCAACATGTTGTCAAATGTATTCTACATATTAAAAGTTCTGAAATACAAAAGCAGACTCACCTCATCACTTTCTACCAGATTTTCAAACTGCAACATTAAAAGGGCACTATGAGGTAAAACACACTGAAAATGGATCATTTCAAAACAAAAGCACAGTACTGTAATGTGTTCACTCATACCTCTATTGTATAATGTTCTCCTGTGGTGGTGCTTCGGAAGTATTTCGACCTTGGAAAATAATTACAGTAAATATAAGAAATAATTTACAAAAATCAACAACAAAAAAATATTACTTGGGATTCTTGAAATTTCAAACAGTCACAAATATAGAAAACAGCTCATATTTACCGGTACTCCAAAATATAGCAACATGTAGGATTTATTATGATTTTCATGTGAACAAAATATTGGCCATTCATCATCATTGCAATGATAACGCTTCAGAAATGAGTAATTTTCTTCCATTTATTCATGCTTAGGTTGCAAAGATAAGTCCAGGAGGGAAACCCAGACACCCTCTGAAGCAGAGACACTCTCCTCCAGCTTCTCCTGGAGGATTTCAAGGCATTCCTAGACCAGAGACGACATACCAGTATCTAATCTCCCTAGCTAGTTCTGGGTCTGCCCCTGGGTTTCCGCTAAATGAGATGTGTTTAGAAAACCTCCAGAGGGAGGCACCGAGGAGACAACCCAACTACACTCCTTTCCATTCTGAAGAGTAGCAAACTCCACATCTTTTCTTGAAGGCTGGGCCCGACCATATCACGGAGAAAGCTAATTCCAGAGACTTGTATCTGGGATCTTGTCCTTTTGATAATGATCCAAAGGCCATGACTATTATGTGAGAACTGAGATGTAGAGAGACCAGAGAAATGCTCTCATTATTCTAGGTGAGGTCCAGATCCATCAGTCCACCTCTCTCTGTTCTGCAGCCATTCATGAACAAAAAGTTAAAGTTGACCTGTAGGTCACGGTGTTTCAAGTTCACTTTTGGTCTAATCAAATTTCTTTCATGTAAAAAGGCTGTATACTGTTTTCTTTCAGCTGAGTTATGATAGCCCTATGACTAATGTATGAGCATTTTAGCTTAGATGAGTCACAACTAGGGGTGCACCGATAAATCGGCCGGCCAATTTATTAGCCCCAATTTCCTTAATTTTGGGAAATCGGCCGATACTTGCATGAGAAACCGATTTTACCAATTTTTTTTTGTTTGTTTTAACAACAATTGTCTAAACTTCATTTATATTTCAGAGCACTACCTCATGGCCTGTTAAAACAAGTTTGTGTTGTTTCCAGGATATTTTTCAAGGGTATATGTTTTTCAATAAAATAATACTGGAAAATTGAAGATGCATTGTGACCTTATAACACCTGACAGTGTTGCTTATAAAACAAAATCCATATAGGACAAAATCTGAATCGGCAGGTCAGACTTTTTAGAGATGGGTGATCGGCCAGAAAACTGCAATCGGTGCACCCCAAGACACAACAAACTGAACAATCTGCAACATGTCGACTTCTTTCCCAGGATGAAATGATGACTTGCTCAGACTCTTGTAATATGACTGCTGGAGGCAAGCACCACTTTCCTGTAACCTTTTCTCAAGAAGGTACAAAATAGTTTTGTCATTGCCTATAACATTACACTTACGTGAAACTTTTTGTTTGTAATCCAGTGACAACTCTATTACCGTATATACATTTTTTACATTAAAGGATTTCAAGCTGCCAATGCAACACTAGTTTCTGTTATCTGAACACAAAGCATGTTGATGACAAAAAGCTGAAACTGACACAAAAACTCTGTGTATGTCCTGTACATATTGCAGTTTTGACAATAAAGTTGACTTTGAAAATCAAACATCTGTTACACAAACCTCTTGAAAAGCTCCAGCCTGTCCTGCTTGTGTGACTAATGAATCTGACCAGCTGTCAAGAACAGGGGTGGGGTCTTGATACCGAATGGATGACTGCAAGTGAAACACCCAATAAACCACAGGCTCATGGTCTGTCCTCCTTCAGAAAACACCCCAGCAGTGTGACAAACACAGCTAAACTCCCAGTTATCAGCTAAACTCCCAGTTATCAGCTAAACTCCCTGTTATCAGCTAAACTCCCTGTTAGCCTCCTTCAGTAACAGGACCTGCGGCTGGATCAGAAGTTAGCTAGCTAACAGGCTAATGCCTTGCTTCACTTACCCGCCTCCTCTCTGGATCCTGTTGGCTTCCCGCCTAAACAGCTGAGCACAAAAAGCCCAGCAGTTACCCATCGCATTGTCAGCTTTTACTTTTATCTAACTGCTCAGTAGTTTCTGTCCTGACCGCTGCTGGAGAACCACATCTTCATCCTCTGCTCCAACAGCTTCCTCATTCTGCTTCTTCTGTGGTTGCAGTCAGACAGCAGCAGCAGGAAGCAACACCGCCACCTGCTGGTCACACAAATATGAATTCACATGAAGGCTTATACTGTATTATATTATGCCAGATGCCCATCTCTAGACCAGTGTTTTTCAACCACTGTGCCTAGGCACACTAGTGTGCCGCGAGTGATCGTCAGGTGTGCCTTGGAAATTATCAAAAAAGCCCCCCATTTCTACAACCTCTTTAAATTTAAGACCACATTGTTGTGGTACTGTTCAGGTGTATTTTTGAAGACATGTTAAGTGCAATTTGAAATAAGAAATATAAAATTTGATAAAACTACATTTTTGTGTTTATTTAATTCCTATTCAAGACACTTTGATAAGAATGACTATATATTTAATATAGGCGGATACAGTATCTATGTTTACAATTTTGGTTGGTGGTGTGCCTCGGGATTTTTTTCAATGAAAACACTGTGCCTTGGCTCAAAGAAGGTTGAAAAACACTGCTCTAGACACAACCACCGAGCTACTGCAGCCAACGTGTGGTGCAGAGAGCTGCCATCTGGGGCACCTGAGGCAGCAGAAGGGGGTTTAGGGCTGTAGAATATTGACTGTGAACACAGTAATACTGAATATTGACCTCAAAGAGATACCGTTTTGCACATGTGCAGTGTAAGGTCCTTGGCATTGGCTAGACAGAGAAACCAGGGATTAAGGAGGAAAAAAAAGAAAAGAAAAACCGGCAGGGGAAAACTACGAGGGAAGAACACCCATGCCCTGTAGTTCAGGTGGATGGCCAGGGGACCAACCAGCATGGGGCAAGTGTCTAGGCCAGGGGTCTGCAACCTGCAGCTCTAGAGCCACATGTGGCTCTTTGGTCCCTCTGCAGTGGCTCTTTCAAGCTTTGAACAAAGTAACATAAAACTGAATTTTATTGGTAGTTATACGAACAACAAAAAAGTAGTAGTTTTAGCTGTTTTCCTGTCATTTCTTTTGCAAATACTCTTCAACACTTTGCTTTATTTCTATACTTACCGTATTTTTCGGACAATAAGGTGCACCTTATTATAAGGCGCTTAAGCAAAACAAGTTCATTTTGACAAATTTTTGAGTGTCGTGTAGGCCTACCACATAAAATCACTTCGAGGTCAGTAAGCACAACTAGAATTAATACATAAGGTGCACCGGATTAAAAGGCTCACTGTCCATTTTTGAAATAATTAAAAGATTTTAAGTGTGCCTTATAGTCCGAAAAATACGGTAATTATTTTTCTACAATATAAAAAAATCACATAAGTCTGCACAGTTCATAGTTTATTTAATTGAAAAAATTGTCTTAAATTGTAAACATATCAATGCATGTGTAGTGGACCTACCCAGGGTCAAATTAAGGTTTTTGAACTGTCCAGTGATGACCTTTACTGACCTCTCAGTAAAGCAAGACATTTACTACAAAATTATTCATTTAGCTATAATCTGATAACATAGTCACCAATAAGAGACTATTTCTATCTTTGATTTTAGGCTGATGTGATCAAATGAATAATTTTATTTGTAAGAGCATCAGTACATTTTAATGTCAGATAAATCAAATACTCTGCTTAATTCAAAATGTTGTACATGGAGGATTTCTCCTCTCCTCTCGAACTTGCATGTGAAGATAAAAGGAACACTTTATCTCATTCATTTTAGCTTGAGCTCAGGACAATCTAGACACCCAGAGACTTTTGTTTTTGTCCTATTTAATAATCAAGCTATTATCATTAATAGGTCCCATATGTTATGCTCTGATGACGTTTGTTTATTCATACAACAATGTTGGTAATGAGTTAAGAAAGTTCTAAATCTGCTGTATCATGAAACTGGCGTCTTAAACTAACTTTCTTATCCTTTCTGACATTTTTAATCTAACTTATGCCTCCTCTCAGTGGCTCCTGGCCTAACAGACCGAATGAGAAAGAGCTACGTCTTTCTAGGTCAAGTTAGCCTTAAAAGAGCTCTGACTTCCTGTTTTCCTTAGAGTTTGCTGAGGTCCTCAACCCCTGATGAGGTTCCCCAAAGAACTGATGATCGTCTGGTCAACACGCTAATGACCATGTCATTCAGTTAAAGACTTATAACATGCCAAGTTATAAGCCATCTTCAACAGCTGAAAAGCTCTCTTTTATTGACATTCCTTTAAGGAACGTCTTATCTTGAACAACAGCACCAGGAGCTGCCGTTACTTTCGGTTCGAGTCAAGGCGCACGTCTGGAGACGCTGAGAATGGTAAACGAACTGACCAAACTGGACCGAGGGAGACTGACCATCTTCACGAGGTAACAAGTCGTCAAATGCTTTGCCAAGGGTACCAACGTGTAGCTTTAATCGGCCGGAGAACTGCCATGTTTCTGGTTAAAACACATCAAGATAACTCCCTGACTCTTAACTTTTCTTCCTCCATAAATCTTTCCTCCTATTCCTTTTCCCTCTCTATCTAAGCTGGAAACTATTTTAAGCTGAAGAGCCCACAGACTAAATATGTTAACATCCAATATTTATGTCTGTTGTGTTGAATTTAAGTGTGCTGACGTATTAATTTGAAAGAAAGTGAAATCATGTCAATCAAGTGTAATGGTGTTAATTTAGTTGATTTATTTTAAATAAATGATAGTGTCTCTTTGACATATCAAACTAAGTTAACGTCTTTGTCACTTAATGGCTTTGTGTATTTATCCATCATAAAGATCACAGAAATATTGGGTAAACTGAAAAAGAACAGAATCCGTGAATTTACTATTCAATCTGAATAAGTAGATTAATTAAGGATAAAGAGGTCAGTATTAATATTGACCTCCTCATAATTCTTACACATGTTAAAAATCATTAGATGTTTTTAGCTTTATAATGCCACCCCTACTGGCCACAAAAGTCTCCTTAAACAAACCTAAAGTGGCCCATGGGCCACCAGTTGATAATCACAGGTTATTGCGGCTCTGGACATGCTTAATGTAGTGACCGAAGGTGTAAAATGGCTCTTTTGACCATAAAGGTTGCATACTCCTGGTCTAGGCAGATGGCTGGGAGACCATTCAGCATTGGGATGGAAAATAAAATAAAATAAAAAATAAATAAAAAAATTAGAATTAGAAAATTAATTAGAATTATAGGTGATGTAGTTTGTGTATTACAGTTAGAAATATTAAGTAGAATTATTCATTTTGTGATCTAGTTTATGTTTTACAGTCAAGAAAATTAAGTAGAATTATTCATTTTGTGATGTAGTTTGTGTATTACAGTTAGGAAAATAGGTAGAACTATTCATTCTGTGATGTTGCTTGAAAGTTATCATTGGTTGAACAAACTGTGAAATAGGGGCAGATATAATAAGATTTCATCTTCTTTCTGCTCCCTTCATTTTATCCTACTTGTAATCTTGTATCTGATGAAACTGTCTTGTATTGTTCTTTTAAAATGAATGAATAAACATCAAATCAAATCAAATCAAACTCAGGCGACTGGCCAGGAGACTGTCCATTGTAATAATAATAATAATAATGAATTCCATTTATAACGCACTTTTCATTAATAAGAAGTGATGTCTGCCAGGATCCTCTGCCAGGATCCTCCCCAACTTTGACCACAGAGAGGCGAGGAAGTAGATGAACCTGCAGCGGGAGAGGAGGCCGGTGACCCTGGGGCAGGTGACGAGACCAATAAAGCAGCTGGCGCAGAGGACCGTGGAACAATCACTGGCACAGAGACCTCTGTGAGCATCAAGGTGTCTGTCCGGCTTGGCTTCTTCAGCTGAGGTGTTGCTGCAGCTGTCGTCAAGACCAGGGAAGCTACAGCAGTTATTTGGCCTTTTGGAGTAGCAAAAGCCTCAGGAGCAGGATCAGCATCGAGGACCACAGCAGCAGGTAGAACGAGGACCTCAGGAGTAATGAGGACCTCTGAAGGAGCGAAGTCCTCAGGAGCAGTGTCTGTGGAGAGAGACAGAGATTCTACTCCTGATGGACCCAGCGGGTCAGGCGCTAGTGTGGAAACCAGCGGGTCAGGTGCTGGTGTGGAAACAAACAAACAGGTCAGGTGCTGGTTTAGAAACCAGCGGGTCAGGTGCTGGTGTGGAAAAAAAAACGGGGCAGATGCTGGTGTGGAAACAAACCAGCGGGTCAGGTGCTAGGGTGGAAACCAGTGGGTCAGGTGCTGGTGTGGAAACCAGCAGGTCAGGTGCTGGTGTGGAAACCAATGGGTCAGGTGCTAGTGTGGAAACCAGCGGGTCAGGTGCTGGTGTCGAAACCAGTGTGTCAGGTGCTGGTGTGGAAACCAGTGTGTCAAGTGCTGGTGTGGAAACCAGCGGGTCAGGTGCTGGTGTGGAAACCAGCAGGTCAGGTGCTGGTATGGAAACCAGTATGTCAGTTGCTAGTGTGGAAACCAGCGGGTCAGGTGCTGGTGTGAAAACCAGCGGGTCCAGTGAGTCTGCAACCGGCGGTGCAGGGCAGACAGACAACATCATCTCTGACCCCCCCAAAGCACAAGGGTATGGGCCATCCTCCCTGCAGGGCACAGACACGCAGGTGCGAGGGTTTGGCTGTTCCATCAGCTGAGGTTGGCTTCGTTGCATCATCGGCTAGGGTGACCCCTCAGCTGGATGAAAGCTTGATCGCCCTTCTGGCAAGTGAGGGCTTGGGTGCCCTTCCACCAGTGAAATTCTCATCCTGGAAGACTCCGGTGGATGGAGGAGCTGCAGGTCAGTGGGTCCGGTCTGATTCTGCCGTCCGGACCTCCTGCCGTGGTGGCGTGAGCCAGAACCAGGGGCAAACTGGCAATCTTCTGGCCAGGGATCCTCCCCATAGCCAGTGGAGGAAAAGTGGCGAGGGTGGTGGAGAGTAGCGCACAGGCTTAATGGCCAGACACGTTGCAGAACTGGGACATCTGCCTCTCTTCCTCTTCCACCAAGAGCGGAGATGGGAGGATTTCCACTTCACGGCTGCAAGGGTTTCATCTCCGGTCTGGTCTGGACTCCTCCAGCGGACAGTATCCCCTTAGGATGACGAGCTTCGCCTTCTCTCACTCCCTTTTCTCCTTCTCCCGCTGGGCAGTTTTGTCCGTATCACAGGCAAGCCATTCAAAAATGTTCATTTTCCTGCTGGGTTCTTTATGATCCAGGCTTTCTGTCATGATCTGCAGATTTGGTTCAAACCCACACACAGGAAAGCAGGAGAACTCCTTGGTGAAAATAATAATTTATTCAACAAAACAAAAATTCTGACAGGGCAGCAAAACTTACTTTATGGATGACAGGGAAGGTGGAGCGGACACAGACCATAACACCTTGGAATGATAAAGCCTGGATACCAAACGAGTGAAGACATACAGTCTAAACACTGACACTAATGAGACAGTGAGGAGCACCTGAGGTGATTAGAATAAGGATCAGCTGTGGATGATGACACGGAAAACAGAGGTGCAGGAAGAAAGAAACAGAACAGAACCATGTCACAGATGGAACTCAAACATCTCTACATGGCAGTGTTTGTGATTCAGAAGGAGGGAGAGGGGTTGAAGAACCTCCAGAAGACATCAGCATCATCCTTGAAGAAGAAGAAGTGTTGCATGACATAATTTCAGCTGCCTCAGCATGGGCCCTGCCTCTGGGTTTGATATGTGTGTATGCTCTGAACCTGGCTTATCCAGAGCCTCTGTGTTCACATTTGCAGTCTTCTAAACAATCTTCATGCAACTTGAGCAGCACAAGATGTCTCCCAAAGGTCACGACTTGTTTCAAAGACTTCAGACTCACAGTAAAAACACTGACGTGCCACAGGACAGATTGTCTTCTGTCTTGACTGAACAGAAGAGCTCCATGTTTTGGAAGCTTCAAGGTCTGAACTGGACTTTTTGAACTTCTTTTGGACATGTGCATGTGAGTAATGCATAGAGTAAAATGTGTTCCTGGTATTTGGGGTTTTATTGATGAGCTTTTGATGTGCACTTCATTTTGGGAGATTATCTTTTTCTGTTATTGACTTGTTCTATAAAGTTTGAGCTCTGTGCAGGAGGAGCTGTTGAGCAAAACCGTTCAAGAATTTGAATTCTTAATACTGTATGTTATAATTACTTATAATTGTAACTTAATTTCAGGAAGCATGAAAGGGGACATGGCAGTAAACACAAGGATTTAAAATCTGATTTAATTATTTTAAATAAATTAATCTTGTGTACATATGGTTATGTTTTATGGTAGAGGAGAGTCAAACATATAAGATGGGATTAATAAAATAACTATTACCCCACCTTTAAACACAATATGCCACATTATGGCATGGGGACTCAAAAGACACAGAATAGTAGGAATGACCCATGTAGTGTTCCCTCAGTGAGGACTGAACTAGTCAAAAGGGTCTTCTCCTACTCTTCTTCTGTTTCCTGGAATATCGTTCAAAAAGGTCTGAAGCTCTCGACCTTGACCTCTCTAAGTGGCTTCAAACATCTGCTAAGTTCCACCAATGCAGACGTGGTCTTGTTTTTGGTTTTCTACACCGCCCTACAATCTAGCTGTTTTTTTTTTGTTACATTTTCTTTGAAATATTGTTTTATTTTCATTTGTTAAAAATATAAAAAATAAAAATCTCATCTTGTACACATCCTTTATGATTGTCTATTATTGGGGGCTGCCATTGCATGTAAATGCATGGAAGCCACCTATTGTTATTGCGCTCGAACGTGTGTCTACATTGTCGTTCACCGTTAATGCGGCCCGAACCACAATGTCTACCCCCACAAAAGTTATATCAAAATGACCGGCTCGGCCCCCTGATGTGTGCTATTACTTTTATTGGCATTTCGAGTTACCATGGCAACGTAATTTGCGAACAAAGACGTAATGAATCTCCAAATCCAGGAACTAGTTGGTTACTGCCCACTTATTATTCTACACCAGAAATAGTTATCTTTTTCAACTTTAATGCGGCCCGTACCGTAACGTGCACCCCCACAAAAGTTATATCAAAACGACCGGCCCGACTCAGAGATGTGTGCTATTACTTTTCTAAGCAATCGGAGTTACCATGGCGAAATATTTCGCTAACAAAAATCCTAAATTTCCCATAGGGAATGAATGGGGCTTGAGTTTTCAGAGAAACTGAGTAACATAGGGCACCATCTTGGTTCAACATACAAGGCAGGTTCAATACACAAGCTAGTTAGATGAGGCGGCCATTTTGGATCAAACTAGCTAATTAGTTGAGGTGGCCATTTTGAATCAACCAAGCTCATTAGGTAAGGTGGCCATTTTGAATCAGGGTGCCATCTTGGTTCAATATACAAGGCAATATACAAGGCAGGTTCAAAACACAAGCTACTTAGGTGAGACAGCCATTTTGAATCAAACTAGCTAATAAGGTGAGTCGGCCATTTTGAATCAAACTAGCTAATTAGGTGAGTCGGCCATTTTGAATC
The DNA here is from genome assembly GCA_038048925.1 of Garcialebias charrua. NCBI lineage: Eukaryota > Metazoa > Chordata > Actinopteri > Cyprinodontiformes > Rivulidae > Garcialebias > Garcialebias charrua. The sequence goes on from JBBPBX010004847.1 coordinate 26,602, forward strand.
AAACTAGCTAATTAGGTGAGTCGGCCATTTTGAATCAAACTAGCTAATTAGGTGAGTCGGCCATTTTGAATCAAACTAGCTAATTAGGTGAGTCGGCCATTTTGAATCAAACTAGCTAATTAGGTGAGTCGGCCATTTTGAATCAAACTAGCTAATTAGGTGAGTCGGCCATTTTGAATCAAACTAGCTAATTAGGTGAGTCGGCCATTTTGAATCAAACTAGCTAATTAGGTGAGTCGGCCATTTTGAATCAAACTAGCTAATTAGGTGAGTCGGCCATTTTGAATCAAACTAGCTAATTAGGTGAGTCGGCCATTTTGAATCAAACTAGCTAATTAGGTGAGTCGGCCATTTTGAATCAAACTAGCTAATTAGGTGAGTCGGCCATTTTGAATCAAACTAGCTAATTAGGTGAGTCGGCCATTTTGAATCAAACTAGCTAATTAGGTGAGTCGGCCATTTTGAATCAAACTAGCTACTTAGGTGAGTCGGCCATTTTGAATCAAACAAGTTACTTAGGTGAGGTGGCCATTTTGAATCAAACAAGCTACTTAGGTGAGACGGCCATTTTGAATCAAACAAGCTACTTAGGTGAGGTGGCCATTTTGAATCAAACAAGTTACTTAGGTGAGGTGGCCATTTTGAATAAAACAAGTTACTTAGGTGAGACGGCCATTTTGAATCAAACAAGCTACTTAGGTGAGACGGCCATTTGGAATCTAACAAGTTACTTAGGTGAGACGGCCATTTGGAATCTAACAAGTTACTTAGGTGAGGTGGCCATTTTGAATCAAACAAGTTGCTTAGGTGAGGCGGCCATTTTGAATCAAACAAGTTACTTAGGTGAGGCGGCCATTTTGAATCAAACAAGCTACTTAGGTGAGGCGGCCATTTTGAATCAAACAAGCTACTTAGGTGAGGTGGCCATTTTGAATCAAACTAGCTACTTAGGTGAGACTGCCATTTTGAATCAAACAAGCAAATTAGGTGAAGCGGCCATTTTGATTGAGATATGGAACTTATATTTGGCAAATGGGTAGCTGACAATGATCCCTAATAAATTTCAATTGAAAATCCAACTTCCAAGATGGCCGACAATGCAAAAAAGTCAAAATACTGTAAAATGGTCAATTTTAGTGATATTGAGCTGAAACTTGGTATGGTGATAGCTGACAATGTTTCCTATCAAATTCCATATCAAAATCAAAAATCCAAGATGGCCGCCATAGCTACTTTCAAATGGCTATAACTCGGCCATCTTTATACATAGAAAGCTGAAATTTGGTGAGGTTGTAGCTAAAGACATTCTCTATCACGTACGGAAACCAAAAATGAAAATCCAAGATGGCCGCCATAGCTAAAAAAGAAAAAATGCCATAACTCGGCCATCTTTATACATAGAGAGCTGAAATTTGGTGATGTTGTAGCTGACGACATTCTTTATCACGTACAAAAAAACAAAAATAAAAATCCAAGATGGCCGCCATAGCTAAAAAACAAAAACTACCATAACTCGGCCATTTTTAGAGCTATTGAGACAAAAGTTGACAACTTAGTAGCTGAGAATGAGCTCTAATAAACACTGATTGAAAATTAAAAAATCCAAGATGGCCACCTTATCTAAAAGATAAAAAACACCAAAATTCGGCCATTTTTAATTCTATTTAGCTGAAATTTGGTGTAATGTTAGCTGAAAGTGAACCCAAACACCTTTCACTATCATTTCAAGATTTTAATTTAGCTCTGTGATGTGTGCTATGAACATTTGGAGCCATTTGTATTCAGGATGGCTGCTAACGGGCAGTAGCCTGGCAGCCCCCGTCAAAGTTTCTCCAGGAACTTTCTAGTTGGGGGCTGCCATTGCATGCAAATGCATGGAAGCCACCTATTGTTATTGTACTCGAACGTGTGTCTACATTGTCGTCGAGCGTTAATGCGGCCCGAACCACAATGTCTACCCCCACAAAAGTTATATCAAAACGACTGGCTCGGCCCCCTGATGTGTGCTATTACTTTTATTGGCATTTCGACTTACCATGGCAACGTAATTTGCGAACAAAGACGTAATGAATCTCCAAATCCAGGAACTAGTTGGTTACTGCCCACTTATTATTCTACACCAGAAAAAGTTATCTTTTTCAACTTTAATACGGACCGAACCACAAAGTGAACCCCCACAAAAGTTATATCAAAACGACCGGCCCGACTCAGAGATGTGTGCTATTACTTTTATAAGCAATCGGAGTTACCATGGCGATGTATTTTGCTAACAAAGTTGCCATATTTCCCCATTGAAAATGAATGGGAGAACACTCCTCACACAAACTGCTGCTGTCAAGTCACATGATTTAGAATCTGATGAAAACATACTCACTGTTGGTACTGTTTGAAACTCATACAAAGTATTTATCAGATGTATCTCTAGAACTGATTAACATTTGGAGCCATTTTGATTCAAGATGTCTGGCAACAGCCTGGCAGCCCCCGTCAAAGTTTTAGGTGAGTCTGCCATTTTGAATCAAACTAGCTAATTAGGTGAGTCGGCCATTTTGAATAGAACTAGCTAATTAGGTGAGTCGGCCATTTTGAATAGAACTAGCTAATTAGGTGAGTCTGCCATTTTGAATCGAACTAGCTAATTAGGTGAGTCTGCCATTTTGAATCGAACTAGCTAATTAGGTGAGTCTGCCATTTTGAATCAAACTAGCTAATTAGGTGAGTCGACCATTTTGAATCAAACTAGTTAGTTAGGTGAGTCTGCCATTTTGATTCAAACCAGGTAATTAGGTGAGTCTGCCATTTTGAATCAAACTAGCTAATTAGGTGAGTCTACCATTTTGAATCAAACTAGCTAATTAGATGAGTCGGCCATTTTGAACCAAACTAGCTAGTTAGGTAAGTCGGCAATTTTGAATCAAACAAGATAATTAGGTGAGTCTGCCATTTTGAATCAAACTAGCTAATTAGGTGAGTCGGCCATTTTGAATCAAACAAGCTAATTAGGTGAGTCGGCCATTTTGAATCAAACTAGCTAATTAGGTGAGTCGGCCATTTTGAATCAAACTAGCTAATTAGGTGAGTCGGCCATTTTGAATCAAACTAGCTAATTAGGTGAGTCGGCCATTTTGAATCAAACTAGCTAATTAGGTGAGTCGGCCATTTTGAATCAAACTAGCTAATTAGGTGAGTCGGCCATTTTGAATCAAACTAGCTAATTAGGTGAGTCGGCCATTTTGAATCAAACTAGCTAATTAGGTGAGTCGGCCATTTTGAATCAAACTAGCTAATTAGGTGAGTCTGCCATTTTGAATCAAACTAGCTAATTAGGTGAGTCTACCATTTTGAATCAAACTAGCTAATTAGATGAGTCGGCCATTTTGAACCAAACTAGCTAGTTAGGTAAGTCGGCAATTTTGAATCAAACAAGATAATTAGGTGAGTCTGCCATTTTGATTCAAACTAGCTGATTAGGTGAGTCGGCCATTTTGAATCAAACAAGCTAATTAGGTGAGGCGGCCATTTTGAATCAAACTAGCTAATTAGGTGAGTCGGCCATTTTGAATCAAACTAGCTAATTAGGTGAGTCGGCCATTTTGATTCAAACTAGCTAATTAGGTGAGTCGGCCATTTTGAATCAAACAAGCTCATTAGGTGAGACGGCCATTTTGAATCAAACAAGCTTATTAGGTGAGGCGGCCATTTTGGATCAAACAAGCTCATTAGGTGAGACGGCCATTTTGAATCAAACATGCTTATTAGGTGAGGTGGCCATTTTGAATCAAACAAGCTCATTAGGTGAGGCGGCCATTTTGAATCAAACAAGCTCATTAGGTGAGGCGGCCATTTTGAATCAAACAAGCTCATTAGGTGAGGCGGCCATTTTGAATTAAACAAGCGAATTAGGTTACGCGGCCATTTCAACAAGCAAATTAGGTGAAGCGGCCATTTTGATTGAGATATGCAACTTATATTTGGTAAATGGGGAGCTGACAATGATCCCTAATAGATTTCAATTGAAAATCCAACTTCCAAGATGGCCGACAATGTAAACAAGTCAAAATACTATAAAATGGTCAATTTTAGTGATATTTAGCTGAAACTTGGTATGGTGATAGCTGAGAATGTTTCCTATCAAATGCCATATCAAAATCAAAAATCCAAGATGGCCGCCATAGCTACTTTCAAATGGCTTAAACTCGGCCATCTTTATACATAGAGAGCTGAAATTTGGTGAGGTTGTAGCTGAAGACATCCTCTATCACGTACGGAAACCAAAAATAAAAATCCAAGATGGCCGCCATAGCTACATTCAAATGGCTTTAACTCGGCCATCTTTATACATAGAGAGCTGAAATTTGGTGAGATTGTAGCTGAAGACATCCTCTATCACGTACCGAAACCAAAAATAAAAATCCAAGATGGCCGCCATAGCTAAAAAAGAAAAAATGCCATAACTCGGCCATCTTTATACATAGAGAGCTGAAATTTGGTGATGTTGTAGCTGACGACATTCTCTATCACGTACAAAAAACAAAAATAAAAATCCAAGATGGCCGCCATAGCTAAAAGACAAAAACTGCCATAACTCGGCCATTTTTAGAGCTATTGAGACAAAAGTTGACAACTTAGTAGCTGAGAATGAGCTCTAATAAACACTGATTGAAAATTAAAAAATCCAAGATGGCCACCTTATCTAAAAGATAAAAAACACCAAAATTCGGCCATTTTTAATTCTATTTAGCTGAAATTTGGTGTAATGTTAGCTGAAAGTGAACCCAAACACCTTTCACTATCATTTCAAGATTTTAATTTAGCTCTGTGATGTGTGCTATGAACATTTGGAGCCATTTGTATTCAGGATGGCTGCTAACGGGCAGTAGCCTGGCAGCCCCTGTCAAAGTTTCTCCAGGAACTTTCTAGTTGTCTTTGTTGTCCACTGTTGTCCTCACGCGTGCTGACGGAACACTGCAGGTAATGATGTCCTGAGAGTGCACGCTAGCTGCACTCACGTAGAGACATGCAGGAGGAGATGTATGAAGGCAGCAGACCAAGAAGTGGTTTAAAGATGAAAATGTACCAGTGGAAGAGTCTGTGTGAAGTTAATGATGTCCAGTTAACCAATGAATACTGGGTGCAGTGGTGGGTACGATAATCACAGCCAGTTATGAATCTTAGTGCACCATGATAGACAGCATCCAGCATCTGCAAGGTACTTGTAGGAGCATTCGTGTAGATAATTTTACAGTAATCAATGGAGGGAAGGAAAGTCACAGATACAAGGCGTTTCCTAGCATTCAGAGTTAGATAGGATCTAATTCTGAAAGAGAAACTCAATTTAACTTACAGTTTCTTTACTACGTTTTCCAAGTGAAGCGTAAAAGAGGGATGCAAATCAACCAAAATACCCAAATATTTATCCACCTTATTCTAGGGGGTGTCACTGTAGAAGCGATTATGTGTCTTACTTCCGTTTGACCCCGGAAGTAGAAGTTCTGCACTGGCTCCTCGTTGTTTATTTGCTGATCTGCACGCGTCGTTGAAGTTCTGTTTTCTGTTATTTCGAGCTAATATTTTCACGAAGATGTCCTTACGGAGCTCGGGTACCTGTTGCGCTGTTTGTGGCTATACGAATAATCAGACGAAGCTGAATTTGTGGCTGCAACTAGTGTGTGTTGAACAGGCTCCGAAAACAAAAACCCGCATCCTTCTTTGTGTCTGGGCTATGAGAAACCACCTGAAAAAAGTCACCGTATCCTCCAGAGGATCGAGAACACCAGGTATGATTTAAGAGACAGCTTTTAGTGTTATGATTTTATGTAGTCAGTGATTAAATGATACTAATATTTTCGTTCATAACTGGCAAATAAACACACGCACCTATATATGTATGCTGTGTGTGCGTTTATTTATATATATATAATATAGGTGTGTGTGTGTGTTTATTTATATATATATATATATATATATATAATATAGGTGTGTGTGTGTGTTTATTTACATATATATAATCTAGGTGTGTGTGTGTTCATAAATGAACCCTAATGTTTGTATACTGTACTTTTACTTTCAGATGGGCTTGATGAGAGTGTGGAGCTGCTCAACACCACCAGTCACATGCAGCATGACTGTTGGAATGTGGATTGACATAATGTCAGAACAAACCAACAACCTTATTCTATGGTTGCCCCGTGAAACAATTAAAGCAACATGTTTTGCAGAAAGCTAAAAACTTGGACTCCAGAAGTGAATCATACATGCAAATAACACTGTGAAATATTTATTGGCTGTTTCTCCCTCTGGAATAATCATGTTTATTTCAGATGCTTATGGTGGTAAATGCAGTGACAGGTATATAACACAGAACTCTGGGTTTCTGGACTATCTGCGTGCTGGAGATCAGGTGATGGGTGATCGTGGTTTCACAGTGAGGGACCTGCTGCAAGAGCTATGGTGTCAATGTAATCGTTCCAGCATTCACACGCAAAGGATGCCAGCTTATTTCAAGTGAGAAGTGAGAAGACATTAAATGTAAACATTTTTCTCAAACATGTACAGTACTGGTGTACTTGCTGTAAACGTAACACAACTCTTAACATGTTTTTTAAAGGATGCAATGTTAACTATATTACATTAGATACAAGATACAAGATACAAGATACAAGATAGGTTTATTAACATTGCATCAATTTTCACCGATACAGCGTAAATATGTAGTTACAGTCATCCAGGAGAGAGAATGAGTGCAAAAAGCTGCTGCTCAACAAAACACATGACATGTTTATCAACACATGATATGCTTATAGCGCGGCCGCTCTCATCTGTCCCCAGATGAAGGTCAAAGGCAGGAAAACAGGCAAAGACACGGGGTTTTACAGCGTTGATATTAAAAAAAGATGAATCACGTTTTGTCTTCAAGACACCGCGTGATCCAGTAAAAACCATATCAAAAAGCACATTTAGTTACAATAACAAATTGAGAGACGGCAGGCAAGGAGATAGAGTCTGTGAGTAACTTCAGACAAACACAAGTTCAGCAGATGTGCAGCTGGGCGTTATCTGAGGCTGCACAGAAATCTCTGGGGGGGGTGAGGGGGAGGGAGGGCAGCAGGTTTCTTCAGCTCCACACTCCCAGGAGAATGGCTTCTGACAGCCTTCTTTTTCAAGGACATGTGCAGAAGCCAGATAATAGTCTTGTTTATTATCCAATAGACCACAGTGTTCTTTTCCACTGCCGCCATCAAGTCTGTGGTGCTGTTTCATGGCCAAAAAAATCCAAATAATATGTGGTCCCGCTCTATGAACCCCCATCTGTCCCTTGATTGATCCGGGGTGGCTGTAAACAAGTCCCAAAGCGCCCTGCAGGTCCGCGGTGGTCCACCACCGCTCCAAGCGAGCGATTGAGCTCATACAACAGCTGGGATGAGGAGCTCACGGCCCGGTTCAGAGAATTTTGCTGATCAGGTAGTGTCGACAGCGCGCTGATAGCTGCCGAAGCCTCCCTCAGCTTCCAGTAACAGACAACTCCGCTTACGCCAAAAAACAGAGCAGTTGCTACCAATATTCCAATAATCCACAAATCCTCCACGTCCTCGACACTTAAGACGGTCAGACACATGGGCTGCCACTGACCCCACGAGTCCAGCACGTATCCAGCCGCGTGTGTGTCGGAGGGACAGACAGCTTCTCCTGGCACGGTCCGCTTCGTGGAAAAAATCTTATCCATTGAAGAAACAGCCCAATTTATTAATTCCATATTGGTTCGAGTGAGCGCTGAAGGGTCGCAGACGAGACGAAAAGCAAGCAGGGAGTAGAAAAAAATTAGAAAAGTATTTGCTAAAATGAAATTAGAAAAGTATTTGCTAAAATGATTCATTTGTTATGTACAATAGTTGACTGTTAACCTTCTTACAAGGTTAGTTTTTTGTGTGCACTATATCAGTTAATTTTGGATTAAACTACTGTTTCTATCTAAATGTCACTTTTTTCATTATCAGGTTTTTAAAGATCGTTTCCTGTCTATTTCATTATTTGTTTTCGTTTACTGTATTTTTTAGAGATCCAGGTATTTTGGGCAGAGATGAATTTTCTTTGCAATAAACTACTGTTTCTATCTAAATGTCACTTTTTTCATTATCAAGTTTTTAAAGATCGTTTCCTGTCTATTTCATTATTTGTTTTCATTTACTGTATTTTATTAAAAGTTCTCAAGGTGCTTCATTTGTGAATCAGTAAAGTCTTTGTCAAAAGAAATGTCAAGCTCCAGGTGCTCAGTTGGTGTCCAGATAAACATCTTGCAGCTCAAAAGTCCAAGACACATCATTGTTAGCTGGACCTGGAGATGTGGATTTTTAAGGCTTTGACTGGACTCTGTGTTTGCCTTAAGGTAAATAAGATTGTGTCCCACCTCTCTTAACATAACAGGACCAACCTTGTTACTGTGAAGATACTAATAAGCTTCAGAGCTTTTCAGATTGCTCATCGCTTCGCCATCTGAAGCAACTGTCAACAAAGTAGCTAAGTATGCTAGTAGCTAAATATGCTAGTGTACGTTATTTTCGGCCACTTCTTCAAGTCGTCCTCCCACCCCTCAACAGCTGTAGGTAGCGGTAAAACAATATCTCCACATTTGAGTTGTGATCGTTTGTGTTCCCACATATTTTATGACCTAAAACCTCTGACGAAAACCGGTTAGCGCGTTGCTAGCGTGTAAAAAAAGTGCCGGTTCTGACTTCCGGCGGAAGTCGTACACATAATTTGCGCAAGGAATCATGGGGGCTAGGAATAAGGTGGATAGGAATCAACAAACTCAACAGGGACACAACTTGAGGATAAAATCAGAGGAAGAAATGCTGGGACCAACTTCCTGTTTGAAAAAAAGCATCCCTTTGGTTTTATCAGCATTTAGGACAAGTTTGAGATGGAACAAATCTGACTGGATGATGTCAAAAGCGGATTGCAAAAGCTGGAAAGCTTTAGCAACTGTTTTAGCTCGACAATAAACAACTGTCATCAGCATAGAAATGTAAGAATGCATCAGGGATGCTCTGATCTATACCTATATAGAATGTAAAGAGGGTGGGTCCTAAGACTGAGCCTTGTGGTACACCATTATTGACTGTTAACTAAATGGAGGAAGTACCATTATGTTGAACATATTGCCTCCAATCGGAAAGATAATTAGAAAACCAACCAATGGTGTGATCTGAAAAACCGATTTCTGAGAGCTTATGACACAAGATGTTATGATCCACTGTGTCAAAAGCTTTAGACAGGTCTAGGAAAAGTGCAGCACAATAATCCATGGCATCCAATGGTTTAACAACGTCATGAAGAACCTTCAGAGAAGCAGTTGTTGTGCTCTGTTGTTTCCTGAAACCAGATTGATGGAGAGGTAAGCTGTTAAATGAGTCCAGATAATTTCTGATTTGAGAGTTTATCAGTTTTTCTAGAACCTTGGCTAAAATGCAAAGTTTAGAGATCAGTCGATAGTTGTTCAGTGAGGTGGGGTCACCTCAGCAAAGGAAGAACAAAGGCTGTTTTCCAAGCATCCGGAATGGAGTTTTGGCTTATGGACAGATTAAAGATGTGGGTCACAGGGACTGTGATGATATGAGCAGCCAGCCTTAAGAAATAAGGTGGAAGTTCATCTGGTCCTGCAGATTTTTTAGAGACTAGACCTTTTAACAGTTTATTTACCTCACTGACTGAGAACGAAGAAAAATAAAAGGTGTGTGTCATGAACGGCTGCATCTATGAAGAACTTGACGTGGACTCATGATGTTGCTTGTCGAACTCAGCTTTATTACATTGACAACTGCACGACATCTTAACGTACACTCCAACGTTCAGTCAACGACGTGCATCTAACGTCTGGCGCATGCTCAGTCTGCTGACTGTCTACGGAAACCCAACTGGGACATATCACCACATCTCCCCCTTCCAACAGGAAAACACACATGTTTTGCCTTACATGCGTACCTTACAAAATATTAGAAAATAACGTTTCTGAACACTAGGACGTTGGGGTAGACTGCCCTCGGTCCGAAGCAACGTAGGGATTGTTCTGCCCTCGATAGTTGCTGTTCTATCCTGTAAAACAACTTCCATCCATCCATCCATTTTCTTCCGCTTATCCGGGGTCGGGTCGCGGGGGTAGCAGCCTAAGTAGGGAGGCCCAGACTTCCCTCTCCCCAGCCACTTGGAGCAGCTCCTCTGGGGGAATCCCAAGGCGTTCCCAGGCCAGCCGAGAAACATAGTCCCTCCAGCGTGTCCTGGGTCTTCCTCTGGGTCTCCTCCCGGTGGGACATGCCCGGAACACCTCACCAGGGAGGCGTCCAGGAGGCATCCTAACCAGATGCCCGAGCCACCTCAACTGGCTCCTCTCGATGTGGAGAAGCAGCGGCTCTACTCCGAGTCCCTCCCGGATGACTGAGCTTCTCACCCTATCTCTAAGGGAGAGTCCAGACACCCTGCGGAGAAAACTCATTTCAGCCGCTTGTATCCGAGATCTCGTTCTTTCGGTCACAACCCAAAGCTCATGACCATAGATGAGGGTGGGAACGTAGATCGATCGGTAAATTGAGAGCTTTGCCTTTCGACTCAGCTCTCTCTTCACCACGACAGACCGGTACAGCGCCCGCTTCACTGCGGATGCTGCACCTATCCGCCTATCGATCTCACGCTCCAGTTTTCCCTCATTCGTGAACAAGACCCCGAGATACTTAAACTCCTCCACTTGGGGCAGGACCTCCTCCCCGACCCGGAGAGGGCATGCTACCCTTTTCCGGCTCAAGACCATGGCCTCGGATTTGGAGGAACTGATCCTCATCCCGGCCGCATCACATTCAGCTGCAAACCGCTCCAGCGAAAGCTGTAGATCACGATCTGATGAAGCCGAGTTGCTCCCGGTAGGACTGGAAAGCACCTTGCATGGTAGTCTGCAGCTACCGGTGTATAAAAATAAGTGTAGCATTCAATGTGTGTAGCGCTTTGAGATTTTCACTAATGAAAAGCGCGTTATAAATTGAATTCATTATTGGGGGCTGCCATTGCATGTAAATGCATGGAAGCCACCTATTGTTATTGCGCTCGAACGTGTGTCTACATTGTCGTTCACCGTTAATGCGGCCCGAACCACAATGTCTACCCCCACAAAAGTTATATCAAAATGACCGGCTCGGCCCCCTGATGTGTGCTATTACTTTTATTGGCATTTCGAGTTACCATGGCAACGTAATTTGCGAACAAAGACGTAATGAATCTCCAAATCCAGGAACTAGTTGGTTACTGCCCACTTATTATTCTACACCAGAAATAGTTATCTTTTTCAACTTTAATGCGGCCCGTACCGTAACGTGCACCCCCACAAAAGTTATATCAAAACGACCGGCCCGACTCAGAGATGTGTGCTATTACTTTTCTAAGCAATCGGAGTTACCATGGCGAAATATTTCGCTAACAAAAATCCTAAATTTCCCATAGGGAATGAATGGGGCTTGAGTTTTCAGAGAAACTGAGTAACATAGGGCACCATCTTGGTTCAACATACAAGGCAGGTTCAATACACAAGCTAGTTAGATGAGGCGGCCATTTTGGATCAAACTAGCTAATTAGTTGAGGTGGCCATTTTGAATCAACCAAGCTCATTAGGTAAGGTGGCCATTTTGAATCAGGGTGCCATCTTGGTTCAATATACAAGGCAATATACAAGGCAGGTTCAAAACACAAGCTACTTAGGTGAGACAGCCATTTTGAATCAAACTAGCTAATAAGGTGAGTCGGCCATTTTGAATCAAACTAGCTAATTAGGTGAGTCGGCCATTTTGAATCAAACTAGCTAATTAGGTGAGTCGGCCATTTTGAATCAAACTAGCTAATTAGGTGAGTCGGCCATTTTGAATCAAACTAGCTAATTAGGTGAGTCGGCCATTTTGAATCAAACTAGCTAATTAGGTGAGTCGGCCATTTTGAATCAAACTAGCTAATTAGGTGAGTCGGCCATTTTGAATCAAACTAGCTAATTAGGTGAGTCGGCCATTTTGAATCAAACAAGTTACTTAGGTGAGGTGGCCATTTTGAATCAAACAAGCTACTTAGGTGAGACGGCCATTTTGAATCAAACAAGCTACTTAGGTGAGGCGGCCATTTTGAATCAAACAAGTTACTTAGGTGAGGTGGCCATTTTGAATAAAACAAGTTACTTAGGTGAGACGGCCATTTTGAATCAAACAAGCTACTTAGGTGAGACGGCCATTTGGAATCTAACAAGTTACTTAGGTGAGACGGCCATTTGGAATCTAACAAGTTACTTAGGTGAGGTGGCCATTTTGAATCAAACAAGTTGCTTAGGTGAGGCGGCCATTTTGAATCAAACAAGTTACTTAGGTGAGGCGGCCATTTTGAATCAAACAAGCTACTTAGGTGAGGCGGCCATTTTGAATCAAACAAGCTACTTAGGTGAGGTGGCCATTTTGAATCAAACTAGCTACTTAGGTGAGACTGCCATTTTGAATCAAACAAGCAAATTAGGTGAAGCGGCCATTTTGATTGAGATATGGAACTTATATTTGGCAAATGGGTAGCTGACAATGATCCCTAATAAATTTCAATTGAAAATCCAACTTCCAAGATGGCCGACAATGCAAAAAAGTCAAAATACTGTAAAATGGTCAATTTTAGTGATATTGAGCTGAAACTTGGTATGGTGATAGCTGACAATGTTTCCTATCAAATTCCATATCAAAATCAAAAATCCAAGATGGCCGCCATAGCTACTTTCAAATGGCTATAACTCGGCCATCTTTATACATAGAAAGCTGAAATTTGGTGAGGTTGTAGCTAAAGACATTCTCTATCACGTACGGAAACCAAAAATGAAAATCCAAGATGGCCGCCATAGCTAAAAAAGAAAAAATGCCATAACTCGGCCATCTTTATACATAGAGAGCTGAAATTTGGTGATGTTGTAGCTGACGACATTCTTTATCACGTACAAAAAAACAAAAATAAAAATCCAAGATGGCCGCCATAGCTAAAAAACAAAAACTACCATAACTCGGCCATTTTTAGAGCTATTGAGACAAAAGTTGACAACTTAGTAGCTGAGAATGAGCTCTAATAAACACTGATTGAAAATTAAAAAAATCCAAGATGGCCACCTTATCTAAAAGATAAAAAACACCAAAATTCGGCCATTTTTAATTCTATTTAGCTGAAATTTGGTGTAATGTTAGCTGAAAGTGAACCCAAACACCTTTCACTATCGTTTCAAGATTTTAATTTAGCTCTGTGATGTGTGCTATGAACATTTGGAGCCATTTGTATTCAGGATGGCTGCTAACGGGCAGTAGCCTGGCAGCCCCCGTCAAAGTTTCTCCAGGAACTTTCTAGTTATTATTATTAAGCCAATAGGACCACATCATCTGCAAAAAACAGAGAAGAGATTCTAAGGCCACCAAAACGGATCCTCTCAACACCTTGGCTGCGCCTAGAAATTCTGTCCATAAAAGTTATGAACAGAATCGGTGACAAAGGGCAACCTTGGCGGAGTCCAACTCTCACCGGAAACGAGCCTGACTTACTGCCGGCAATGCGGACCAAGCTCTGACACCGGTCGTACAGGGACCTAACAGCCCTTATCAAAGGGCCTGGTACCCCATACTCCCGGAGTACCCCCCACAGAACCCCCCGAGGGACGCGGTCGAATGCCTTCTCCAAGTCCACAAAGCACATGTAAACTGGTTGGGCAAACTCCCACGCACCCTCCAGGACCCTGCTGAGGGTGTAGAGCTGGTCCAGTGTTCCACGACCAGGACGAAAACCACACTGCTCCTCCTGAATCCGAGGTTCGACTATCCGACGGACCCTCCTCTCCAGAACCCCTGAATAGACCTTACCAGGGAGGCTTAAGAGTGTGATCCCCCTATAGTTGGAACACACCCTACGGTCCCCCTTTTTGAATAGGGGAACCACCACCCCAGTCTGCCAATCCAAGGGAACTGCCCCCGATGTCCACGCGATATTGCAGAGTCGCGTAAGCCAACACAACCCCACAACATCCAGAGCCCTAAGGAACTCAGGGCGAATCTCATCCACCCCCGGAGCCCTGCCACCGCAGAGCTTTTTAACCACCTCGGTGACCTCAGCACCAGAGATTGGAGAGCCCGACCCAAAGTCCCCAGGCTCCGCTTCCTCAGTGGAAGACGTGCCAGTAGGATTGAGGAGGTCTTCGAAGTACTCCGCCCACCGACTCACAACATCCCGAGTTGAGGTCAACAGCACGCCATCCCCACCATAAATGGTGTTGGTCGCGTACCGCTTTCCCCCCCTGAGACGCCGGATGGTGGACCAGAATCGCCTCGAAGCCGTACGGAAGTCATTCTCCATGGCCTCTCCGAACTCCTCCCACGCCCGAGTTTTTGCCTCAGCAACCACCCGAGCCGCATGCCGCTTGGACTGCTGGTACCCATCAGTTGCTTCCGGGGTCCCACAAGCCAAAAAGGCCCAATAGTACTCCTTCTTCAGCCTGACAGCATGTAAAACAACTTAAACATTTTATTTACTTTTATTAGACTGCTGGTAACACCAACGTCTGTAATATAAGACATACATTTCAAATGCACTTTCAAATTTCAATTTACTCTTTTCTCTCCCCTTTTCTTTCTGTTGTTGTTTTACCAAATTACCCATTTAAGAGGAAAGATGAAACTAAACATGCAATAATATTGTCTTGTCTTTGTAAACATGAGAATAAAATAAACTTAACATTTATCAGAACTCTGTAGGTGTCACATCTAAACATTTTAACTAAACAGGTCAAGTCACTGAGTGTTTTGACTTCATCTAAAAAATTTTTTTAGTCATTAGTCTTGATATCTCAGAGGAATTCTGATTTCTCAAACCATTGTTCCTCTCTATGATGTTCCTCTCTATGATGTTCACATCCTTGATGGAGAGGAACAATGGTTTGAGAGAGGAGTAAAGGAGGTCATCTTTGTGAAAAGAAACCGTCCATCATTAAACAGAGGTGGAGGCCTCCCGGGTTCAACTGTCCCCCTCATACAATGCTGTTATTGGTAGTATCACTCAGCCCTCTGTGAATAGCAAACAACCATCAGGGTGCTAACGATCCATCGTTAGGCTGATGGTCCTCCTTGATCATGTGAGCAGCTGGTTTCAGCTGTCATCAGCCAACTGGTTGATCCACTGTGAGAGGGTGCTATTTATAAGACTGAGCTGAATACAGCACCTCAGACTGAGGAAGTCTTTCGGACGAAAGACGAAACGCTTCTACAATTTTTTTGTTTGTTTGTTTTTTGCTTTTTTTGTTTTGTTTTGTTTTGAATGTCCAGAGGACCAGACTTAGCTTTTTTTTAGGTTTGTTGAAACAGTTCAGGATCTCGTGCATTTGCCACATTAACAGAGTTAACAAGAAGTTTTGATGGGAGGTCAGATGAATGAGAGCTGCCGTAGACAGATTTGGTTTTCCAAAATCTTTTAGAATCATTTAGATTTTTGGAGGCCTGAGATAAAACATAGCTACGTTTGGCAGCTTTGATGGAAGTTGTACATTTATTAAGCTGCTGTCGAAATAACCAGAAATAGGGAAATGTTAAAATGTTTTGATTGTATCCCTACTTCCCAGTTTTCCACTTATCACGATCAGGGTACAGATTCCCCACGATAAACGAGGGACTACTGTAGGCCTAACTGAGGGAAAATTTAGTTAAATTTACAGGTTTACTTAATCGTTAGTACCTTTGGTTTACAATTCTGTTGCTACAATTATGCAGACAAATTTCAAATGCATTTTCTAATGGGTTATCCTCTTTAGAAAATTCTGTTCAAGTATGTGGGGAGCACCATACAAGTATTCTTTGGAGGAAGTTTAAACCTCAAGAAGGGAGATGCTGTGTTGTGTGATACCATGTCGCTCACACCACTAGGTGGCGGTGCAGGATAAGAAGTGAACATGAGAACGGTAGAAACAGTGAAGATGATGGTGATGAAGAGGCTTCAGGAATGTGCTTTTATGTCGTTCATGTCTGATGTGCTGTGTTAAATAAATGCACTGAGTTCTACAAAAACGTGTTTAATTTGTCACAGCATTACAGAATCCCTCACTAAAAACTAAACTCTAAAGCCATCAAAGATAAACGTCTGAACTCCCGCGAGGCTGATAGTTTTAACTCCAGTTTCACTGGGGACGAAATGAAAATTCCCAGACGACCATGAAGGCAACAGTTACCATGACAACAGTATACAGTACACAGGCGTACCGAAGGACTCGTTTGAGGATTCAATCAGGGGATGCTTCGTTTTTGAGAGATAAAGAGCAATATTACCCGGTATGTTGACTATGTTATTAACACCGAGCTAAATAATAAATAAAAATAAAGTTAAAAACGGTTCACTTTCCTTTTTCGTGTTTTCTAACAATTTACGAGAAGCTTCAGGCTAACAACAAGCTAAAGCAAAACTAACCTAAGTGAGTTGGATGCTATATTTATGCTAAAATGTTTTTGTAAAAAACAAGCATTTTCCTTCTTATTATTTATTTGTTTTATTTTATTTGGATGAAAAATGGCTTTAAAAATACAGAACTAAACAAAACTCTTTCATCTTAAAACATTGTTGTAGTTTAATTGGATTCCTGCTTTCTATGTATTTTGTTGTAAATTAAGTTGATACTTTTACTGGTACTTTTGTATTATAATATCCATCCATCCATGCATCCATGCATCCATGCATCCATGTATCCATCCATCCATCCATCCATGATCCATCCATCCATCCATCCATCCATCCATCATCTTTTACCTGCTTCTTCCCTTTTGGGTCACAGGGGTCGCCGGTGCCCATGTCCAGCAATCACATTGGACACCCTGGACGGGTCGCAAGTCCATCACAGGGCCTGTATTATAATATATAAGATGATAAGTTATGTAGCCTACTGTATTTTAACAATTCAAACTTGAGGAGAGATGTCCTGCACACCGCTACAGGTGTATGAATGTGTGTATGAATGGGTGGATGGTTGGTACTGTGAAGCGCTTTGGGGCCCCTCAAAGGGGGCTGGAAAGTGCTATATAAGTAAGCTCCCTTTACCATTTTATCATTTACTTCAATGGTTGTTCCAGTTTACTGAGCCACAAAATAAAATAAAAAATAAACAAATAAATAAATAAATCTTTTCACTGTTTTTGTATTTGTCTCAATCTGCACTTCAACAAAAACTTTAGAACAACGACCGATTAAAAAACAAAATTTAACAAAATCTTTCTATTGCTGAAAAACTAATCAGTTGTGCATTTTCGCAGCTGTTACACTTTTGCCTGACGGCCCCCTCTGATCCCCTCCTGATCATTAGTGATCTGGATCTGTTGTCAGATTATCAGTGTATTAAATGTTCAGTAACATGTCAGATTGTCATGTGTGGAGTAACTATTTTGCCTTTTTGAACCTGCTTCCACATTAAAGACTGAGCTGCTGTTGGTCCAGAAACCAGAAATCTCAAAGATGTCATCACCACAGCCTGGTATGATGCTATCACGATGCTAAACTTCACACAATGTAAGCACATTCAAATGTATTTTTCAGGATTGTTGTAAATATGTGTGCAGGAGCAGAGCTTTCTCCAGGTGATTTGAAGCTTTCAGACCCAAAGACTGGTGGTAAAGCTAAAAAACAGGTACTGTACAAAGTTACATGTGGTGAAGATAGAGATAATTAATAAAGTTGTTACAAGTGTGTGTGCACTGTTTTTGTTATTGCCTGAAGTGTTGAGAAAAGCCCAGAAGAGCCCATTTAAAGTGTCAGATGACAGCAGCGCTTTTCTTCTCAGTGCAAAGGAAAGAGGAGACCAGCAAGAGGTTGGTGTGTGTTTGAGCTCAGGTGACTGTGAAAATGCAAGTTTCCTGCCTAATACAAAAGTCTTATACTGCAGTGTTTGGAGTAAGTAAAAATGCACTTTTCTGTGTCAAACCCTTTTATCTTAAGGAGATGCGCAAATTTCTGGCACTGCCAATTGAAGAAAAAACAACCCACGCTGCAAGAATGATGGCCAAGCTGAAGAATGAGCTGGTGGGAGAAGTGGAGGAGGAAAATGAGAGGAAGATTTTAAAACAAACCAAGAGTAGAACAGTTCTCTCTAAACCAACACCAAGCACACATGAGCTGAAAACTGGAGGTAAAAGGATGAAATTTAAACATCATCAAATGTTATAGAAAGGTACAAAAAAGGTTTAATCATGTTTGTTAGTTTTTTCAGTTATATATTATTGTCTGTTCTCCGTTCACAGAAAACGTGACAAAACAAAGCAAACAGGATTTAATCTTCATGGAGCGACAAAAAGCTGTACTGGAGGTAAAAAAATTCAGGCAAACAAAAAAAATTAAAAAACACAACAACAACAAGTCGGTTGTCAGATTGTGTTCTTTTTCCATTCAGAGGAAAATGTTTCCACTTTAGGTTTGACGAAGGTAAACATGGCCCAACAAACTTCAGCTGCAGATGTGAGATCAGCCCCTGAGTGAATTAAAGTAACCAGAAGAAAACAGTCAAAAGGCATTTTCTAGATTTTTTAAAATAAAAATTGACTCCTAAATGTCACAAAGTAAATTATTTCTTAGAAATGTCCTTGAATTGCCACCTTATCATGGTGGAGGAGTTTGTGCGCCTGAATGATCAGTTATACTGTCAGGGGCAATTATAATTGTCCCTGGTAGGGTCTCCCAAGGCAGATTGGTTCTAGGTGACAGGCCAGACAAAGAGCTGTTCAGAAGATTATTATGGACATGACACAGCAAGGAACTCGGTGTCCCTTGCCCGGACGTGGATTACCGGGGCCCCACCCTGGAGCCAGGCCTGGGGAAGGGGCTCGTTGGTGAGCACCTGGTGACCGGGTCTCTACCTATGGGGCCCGGTTGGGCAGCATGGGTTTGCCTTCCTGTGGACCCACCACCTGCAGGAAGGGCCATAAAAGTCGGGTGCGTGATGCCATGGGCAGTGGCAGAAGGCGGGGACCTTGGTGCTCTGACCCTGGCTTACCAAAGCTGGCTCTTGGGACATGGAACGTGACCTCTCTGGTGGGGAAGGAGCCTGAGCTTGTGCGTGAGGTTGAGAGGTACCGACTAGATATAGTTGGGCTCACCTCAATGCACAGCATGTGCTCTGGAACTGATCTCCTTGAGAAGGGCTGGACCTTATTCCACTCTGGAGTTGCCCATGGTGAGAGGTGTCGAGCTGGTGTGGGTCTACTTGTAGCCCCCCGACTTGGTGCCGGTGTGTTGGAGTTTTCCCTGGTAGATGAGAGGGTGGCGTCCCTTCGCCTTCGGGTGGAGGGACGAGCTCTGACTGTTGTCTGTGCCTATGCACCGAATGGCAGTTCAGAGTATCAGGCCTTCTTGGAGTCCTTGGTAGGGGTGTTGGAAGGTGTGATTGGGAGGAATGGCCTCTCTGATCTGAACCCAAGTTGTGTTCTGTTGTTGGACTTCTGGGCTAGCCATAGTTTGTCCATCACAAACAACATGTTCAAACATAAGGGTGCGTATAAGTGCACTTGGCACCAGGACGCCCTAGGTCGTAGATCAACAATAGACTTCATAGTCATGTCATCTGATTTGCGCCCCTTTGTTTTGGACACTCGGGTGAAGAGAGGAGCTGAGCTGTCAACTGATCACCACCTGGTAGTGAGTTGGATCAGATGGCAGGGGAAGATGCCGGACAGACCTGGTAGACCCAAACTTGTAGTGAGGGTTTGTTGGGAACGCACTCGCAGCAGAATAACCCGTCAGAAAGATCTTCAACTGGCACCTCCGGGAGAGCTTTAACCATATCCCAGCTGAGGTGGGGGACATTGAGTCTGAGTGAGCCATGTTCTGCACCTCACTTGTTGAGGCAGCTGCCTTGAGCTGTGACTGCAAGGTTGTCGGTGCTTCTCGTGGTGGCCATCCACGAACTTGGTGGTGGACACCCTGGGTTAGGGAGGCTGTCAAACGGAAGAAGGAACCCTATCAGGCCTTGTTGTCTGGTGGGACTACGGAGGAAGCTGAGGAGTACCGAAGGGCCAAGCGGTCCACAGCCTTGGCTGTTTCTGAGGCAAAAGCTCAGATGTGGGAGGAGTTTGGTGAGACCTTGGACAATGACTCTCAGTTGGCTCCGAGGAGATTTTGGCAAACCATCAGACAGCTGACGAGGGGAAAGCAGCACTTTACTAACACTGTATTCATTGAAGGTTGGCTGCTGTTGACCTCAAGCAGTGATGCCGTCGGGAGGTGGAAGGAATACTTCTCTGACTTTCCCAATCCCACCAGCATGTCTTCCATGGAGAAAGCTGAGTCGGGGGACATTAGGGTTGATCCATCCATAACTGTGGCTGAGGTTGCCGAGGTAGTTAAAAAGCTTCGAGGCGGCAGGGCTCCAGGAGTGGATGAGATTCACCCTGATTTCCTTAAGGCTCTGGATGTTGTAGGGCTGTTTTGGTTGACACACCTTTGCAACATCATGTGGACATCAGGGGCAGTGCCACTGGATTGGCAGGTGGTTCCCTCTTCAAAAAAGTGGACCGGAGGGTGTGCTCCAAATACAGGGGCATCACTTTCCTCAGCCTCCCCGGTAAGGTCTATTCAGGGGTACTGGAGAAGCGAGTCTGATCACTGGTCGAACCTCAGATCCAGAACAATGTGGGTTCCGTCCTGGCCGTGGAACACTGGATCAGCACTTTACCCTCACTAGAGTCCTCCAGGGATCAGGCATTTGACAGTGTTCCTCGGGATACAATGTGGGGGGTGCTCCGTGAGTATGGGATTAGGGGGCCTGTTGCTAAGGGCTGTTCAGTCCCTATACAAGTGGTGCGAGAGCTTGGTTAGCATTGCCGTCAGTAAGTCAGACCCCTTCAGGGTGGGAGTTGGACTCCACCAGGGCTGCCCGTTGTCACAGATTCTGTTGATAACTTTTATGGACAGAATGTCTCGGTGTAGCCAGTGGGCTGAGAGCTTTCGGTTCGGTGGGCTCAGGACTCCATCTCTGCTCTTTGCAAATGATGTGGTCCTGTTGGCGTCATCGTGTTGTGATCTTCAGCTCTCAGTGGAGCGGTTTGCAGCTGAGTGTGAAGCAGCTGGGATGAGAATCAGCACCTCCAAATCTGAGGCCATGGTCCTTAACTGGAAAAGTGGGGATTGCTCTCTCCAGATCGAGGAGGAGGTTCTGTCTCAAGTGGAGGAGTTCAAGTATCTCGGGGTTTTGTTCACGAGTGAGGGAAGAATGGAGCGTGAGATTGACAGACGGGTTGGTGCAGCGTCTGCAGTATTGCAGACCCTGTACCGGTCCGTTGTGGTGAAGATAGAGCTGCGCTGTAAGACAAAGCTCTCTGTTTACCAGTCGGTCTACGTTCCTACCCTCACCTATGGTCACGAGCTCTGGGTAGTGACCAAAAGAATGAGATTGTGGATACAAACGGTTGAAATGAGTTTCCTCTGCAGGATAGCTGGACTTTCCCTTAGAGATAGGGTGAGCCATTTGGTTATCTGGGAGAGACTCAGAGTAGAACCGCTGCTCCTCCACATCGAGAGGAGCCAGCTGAGGTTGTTCGGGTATCTGGTAAGGATGCCCCCTGGACGCTTCCCTAGGGAGGTGCTTCAGGCATGTCCGATTGGAAGGAGACCCCGGGGAACATCCAGGACAAGCTGGAGAGACTATGTCTCTCGGTTGGCCTGGGAACACCTTGGAATCCTCCCAGAAAGGAAGAGGTGGCTGTGGAAAGAGATATCTGGGCTTCCCTGCTCAAGCTGCTGCCCCCGCAACCTGACTTCGGAACAAGCGGAAGATAATGGATGGATGGATGGATGTATTTAAAGAAATTAAATAAATCACTGTCAGATCTTCAAAACCACATAAAGAATGTAATCGGACAGTTGTGGAAGATTTACACAATAATTTTCCCAATTCACGTTAAATCCAATATTTTCCTTTTACACAAGAAAGAAATGTCCTTTTATTGACTTCTCAATTGTTTAAAATTTTCTGTTTAACCTAATTTTTTTCATCCTTAGTTATCTATGATGACAAAGAGGTCTGAGATGATGAAGATGGACAAGCTTGTTGCAAAAGAGGAGCGAAAGCTGATACAACTTGAAAATACCATTTTGAGAGACAACCAGAGGTTTGAAGAGTTTCTCAAAGAAAATGAGAGGAAGTCTGTGGAAGCCAGAACTCTGTAAGTAGAACCTGGATTTACAGTAAAATAGTTTCCACTTTGTCGTTAGGGCTGTGCTATAAGACACGTTTAACATAGGCTTTCTTTACAACAGTAGTTCTGACATGATCGGTTTCACACACAATTTTACACACTTGCACTTAAAACCACATGTTTGTATACACTGTTGTTTGTATACACTGTATAAAAAGACAAAAACATCTTGTCTCCCAAATATATTTTTATCATTTAAATATAGTTTAAGTCCTGCGGGACTTGTGTCCTCCTAACTAAAACTCTGACTTTCAGTCCAACATAGCTGACTAAGTTGGAAGTTTCATTTCCTACATGTTGTAACTTAGATTGATTGTTGTGGTTTTTTTGTTGTTGTTTTTGTTTGTTGTTGTTGTCTGAAGAAAAAAAAATGAAAAATTCAATAAAAAAGATCTTGAATTTGGAAGTTTCATTTCCTGGTACAACTCGCATTGTCACAATTGAATTAAAATTAATGTACATTAATTAAAATGTTTACTTTTGAATGACTCCTGGACCTCTTCTGCGCTAACTTGAGAACTTTTGTATGCTGTCAGTTTTGAACGAGAAGAAAAGTTAAAGCAAGAGAAGAATATAGAGATTAAGAAGTTAGCTGCTGAAATAGAGACACTAAAAAGGTAGGATTCTGATCATTTTGTGTAATGCAGTTGTATGTTGTGTCAACCTAACTCCTAGTTTAGTGCATTAAAGTGTTTTATGTAGAAATGCACTTGACTAACATGTCATTCCTTCTGGAAGTGAAATTTCCAATTTTGAAGACTCCCTGATTGACTACAAGGTATACAAGGAGTTCTTGTTTAAGATTTCTCCTCCAGAGTGGCAGCACAAAGAGAAAAGCAAGACCATGAACGTTAACGTCTTGTCTGGGGAAGCTGAACAGGAAGACCAGAACAATGATCCTCAGAAGATGGCCACTAAAAATAGCAAGTACTCTTTTCCCAAACCAAGCAACAAAAAGTTCTCATCCTTCAAACAGATCATCAGAACCAGAATGGTTCTGCTCTTTTCATAGTCTTGAATCTAAGCTCTGCAGTTTTCCTGTTTTGTTCCCCTTCTGTCTTTTCTATTGTAGCCTGTGACTCAAAAATCAAACATTTTGAAGGTAGAAACTGTTTTAACTATACTGTTCTTTACTTTCATGCACACAGGTTTGGCCAACAAGCTGTCCAGTTTGGAAAGAGAACAGTCCTCTATCAGAGCGACCAGGTCGTCTTCAGCTCAACGTGACACTCTGTAAGGAGACATCAGCACAGTCATAATTATGTTTCCACAGTTTTTAGTTTTGCTACACATCCTCTCATTAACCTGGACATCAAATCACTGTGACGTTTTGAAACAGATCACTTCTAATATTAGTCTGTGGAAAGCAATGCTTGGCATGTGAATATATTTTACATTAACTGAAGGTTCATTTGGCTGTAAAAAAAATTAAAACACTTTTTGATTGTAGTATTTTTTTAATTTAAACATTAAATTCCAATCTAGGTAATAAACAGAAACAATATAAACAATACTTTCAGTGGGAGGAGTTATATCTGAGCCAACAGCCACTGCAAAAATAGTCTGCAACAACAAAACAAATGTCTGCAGAAACAACACATATTTAAAGTGTTTTTTAAAAGACAGGAAACTGCTCCTAATATCCAGCAATGCTTTTAAGATTCAACATAGGTACAATCTCCCACAGGTACAAAGTACAACACACATAAATTTGTCACAAAAAACTCAGTTTCATATTACATTAATAATAAAGAGTAAGTAAGTAAATAAGCAGCAAAGGCAACAAAGGAAATGCACTTGCTGTTGCATGAAAATGGGCATTTAACAAAAAGAAGGTAGCTTGACATTACTGGCACATTACAGGCACTAAACTTAGTTCCATGATAGAAATAACTGGTGTATTTCACAAAAGCGACATAAATGATTAAATGAAGGTTTGAAACCAGAGAACAACTCAGAACAATGAAGGACTCACTCAACACAAAGTGTTCTGAAGCAGACACCCGCTGTGCTTCTGGCTGCTAATTGTTTTTTCCCCAGTTGATGGCCCACTGGTACCAAACATTGTCAGAAAATAATAACCAATGCAACAGTGCAATAACAAGTTCAATAAAAAAAAACGACAAGGCCTGGGGTTTCAGTCACACGGTTTTGTTTCAGTCCCATCTAAAACACATAGTACTGCTCGAGGGATCAAATGTCACGAATGTTCAACTGTAGTTTCTGGCTTCAAAGTATTCACTGGGATTTTGCCAGACTCCATGAATTTATTCACAATATTTTGTTGTGTAGATGTTCAGTTTACCTCAGAACAATTTGTTTTTGAAGTGACCAGTAATCCAACAGCTTTTACAAAGTTGTGTGTGGTGTGACCCATCCTTGTTCCAACAAATGGAGCCTTTGGTCGTAGTCTTCTTTTATAACAAAGTCTGACCCCCCTCATCTGCTGATTGAACCATCTTCAACAATAGTTTTACATGCTTGTTCTACAATATTTTCTTTCCTTATCTACCTCGCTTACTTTATAATGTTTTCCAACAAACATATTTTTATATTTAAATGGTGACCAAAAACTTGGATGTATTTTATTGGCTGATCAGAGTCAGGATTTAAGACCATTTAATTTTCTACCTTGATTCTTTTTCAGAGGCACTAAAAAAGATGAACACATCACAAAGTGACTGTAGCCTGTATTTAATATTTGTAAGATTATTTTAACAGACATGGGTTGTACATTAACTAGTATTACATTTTTTCCCCCTTTGTTAACACTCTCGAACTCTGTTTTATGGTCATATATGTTCAGGAATATTTTCTGGTTTTTAGATGCTGGTTTTCAGAAGTCTAAGATTTTTTTTTGTTGCTTTTTCAGGGAGAAAAACTGCCAAGTAGATGTTGACACTTCTGAGGTCAGTTTAACTACAAAGTAAAACTTCCTAGCTGAACTCATCCTGAGTTTTTGTTTGCAGAGCTCACGGTGGGGTATCTCACCATCCAACTGTCTCACCTCTTTGTAGGATGAAGCAGAGCTGTACTTTACTGATCCCCAGCAGCTTTTGGATCTGATGACAGAGCTAACAGAACAGAACCTGTCTCTGATTCAGAACTCTGCAAGGGTGGAAGAAGTGCTGGAAAAGCTCCGACAGTTCATGGACACAACCAGGAGGGAGATGTAAGCTCTCTGTACCTTTAATAAAACAAAACAAACACTTTGACAATCTGATTTTGTTTTTCAATTAAACTCCTACCTTCCTCGTCATCACATCATTAAAACACTGACTGCTATCGGAAGTGAAGAAGAAGAAGAGCAGATTGCTCTGCCTATAAATGAGACGAAGCAAAGAATCGACAGGGAGAAGGAGAGAGGCGCAGAGCTCCAACAGATGCTTCAACTCCATGTATCGCTAAACACAAAAGATCAAGTAAGAAACTAAAATAAACTGATTTGGAGCACATTTTACTCACATTTTAATCACTAATAATAATAATAATAATAATAATCTAAACTTTATTGTCATTCAAAATTGTACAATGCACCAAGGAAAACTGAACATTTAGTTTCATTTCACTAAAATTTCATGCTCCATTGAAATAGGTGGGCTCCTTACTAACTCCTCAACCTTAGTTATTTCATATCATCCTGATGCATGCTCAATAATCCAGGTAGAAAAATCTAAAAAAGTTAAGTCTGGTCCTCTGGACATTCAAAAAACAAAACAAAACAAACAACAACAACAACAACAAAATGTAGAAACGTTTCGTCTTTCATACGACTGAAAACTGAAGAAGTCTTTCGGATGAAAGACGAAACGTTTCTACATTTTTTGTTTGTTTTGTTTTGTTTTGTTTTTTGAATGTCCAGATGACCAGACATAACTTTTTTAGACTTAGTTATTTCAGTTAGTATTTCATTTTTAATATGTACTTTTAATTGTGAATTTCTACTCTATTGTTTATAATTTTGTAAAGTGTCCTTGGGGTATTATTATTATCAGCTGTCAGTGTTGGTGCCTATCTTAGATTTTTGAGAAATTAAAAACTGTTAGAAAATAAATGAAACTTGTTGAGTTTATTTAAAAGATTTATGAAGCATGGTGGGGGCAGGGAAGCATGGTGTCACAGCTGGTAGAGCTGCCACCTCTCAGCAAGCAAGTCACCGGTTCAAATCTCAGCCTGGAGCCTTTCTGGGTGGAATTTGTATGTTCTCTCTGTGCTGTGTGGGTTTAAGGGCCCGGCAGAGCTGCGCGTACAAGCAGTACGCCTCTGTACGACCTACGTACGCAGAGGCAAAAGCGTAGCCCCGCGTAGCCCCGCGTAGCCCCGCGTAGCCCCGCAGGGCAGAACGCGCAAAGCTCAAATTTTACGACCGCGTACGCGATGCGCGTTGTCTCACCATAAATTGCCCGGTGCCGGACTGTTTTGTATGTTACACAAATGAATTAAATTCCCCTTCTTCATCGCTGATCAGGACTTTTGTTTTGTTTTTTTGCCAAAAGTCAAGTAATCGCTTCATCCTCCGTTCACTCCATGACTGAAATGAATGAATTCATGTCCTACCTGGCTGCGCGAGGTTTTAAATATTTCCTGGTGGGCTGCAGGAAAAGCGCTCCCTGTTTTAATTTTTATTTCTTAGAACTTTTTATTAACATATAAAGTAGAAACACCGCAGCGGGCTGCAGCCGGCCAGCTCATGCCTTCTCTCACCCGAGCTGTCAATCATTTCAGTAGGCGTGTCAGCAAGTGACCAATCAGCGACCTCAGTTTGTCCTGCTCTGCGCGCAGCTGCTCAAATTACAACAAGGATTTGGAGCGAAAACGCGAGCATTTAACGCGAGAACGAAAGCAGAGCTGTGCCAGCGAATGCGTGCGCACAGAATGCACGCGTAGAGTGGCCTACAGGCAGTACGCTGAGCTTTGCCGGAGCCTTTACTCTGGGTACTCTGGTTTCTTTTCACAGACCAAAAACATACATGTTAGGTTGATTGGTAACTCTACATTGTCCCTAGGTGAGAGAGAGAGAGAGTGAATGGTTGTTTGTCTAATTTCTCTCTACAGGTGGTCCCCGATTTACGAGCGCTCTTACTTACGAGGTTCCGGATTTATGAGGTTATCATATTTCATAAAACTATGAAGAAAAAAAAAAAATATATATATATATTTTGTGTTTAAATGTTCTTAATGTCATGTGTACAGCACTTTGTTGCAGCTGTGGTTGTTTATAAATAAAGTATTATTATTATAATTACAGTACAGTGCATAATTTTTAATTTTTAAGCCGATTTACAAAGTTTTGCGGCAGTTTCCGCCAGTTTCCGCCAGTTTTCGGCAGTCAGTCAGTTTTCAGCATGCCCACGAGTGAGCCATCCGACAGCCGACTTTGTCCGATCAGAGGTTCCTGCGCTCGGATACATGATCTGGAGCTGAACGGTGGTTTTGTGGAGGAACGATGGGCGAAGAAAAATGACACTGTTGACCGCGTGAAGCTGAAGACGGCCAACCGGACCGGATTAGCAACGAGCTAACATTAGCCTTGTAGCTGCAGCCTCTATCCGACAGCCGGCTTTTTGCTATCAGAGGTTCCTGGAGCCTGCCTCGATGTCGGACTGGAAGCCGAAGATATCGGGGGACGGGACACCAAGCTTAACTTGGAGAAACAAAGCCGACAGCCTTTTTGGAGGTGCAGCTAAACCGGACTGCCCGGAGATGTCTCAGGCCTGGAGCAGCAGCCCCACCGCGCCGCGTGAAGCTGCGGACTGGATTAGCAACGAGCTAACATTAGCCTCGTAGCTGCAGCCTCTATCCGACAGCCGGCTTTGTGCGATCAGAGGTTCCTGGAGCTTGCCTCGATGTCGGACTGGAAGCCGAAGATATCGGGGGACACCCAGCTAACTTTGAGAAACAAAGCCGACAGCCTTTTTGGATGGGCTAAGCTAACAGGTGCAGCTAATGCCCAACAGCAACCACGGAGTTGGAGGGGCTAGGCTATCAATGTACAGTATGAAGTTAGCATACTAACAGTCCTGTAAAGGGTTTGGACTGCGTGGTGCTACAGAAAGCTGGGGAGCTTGGACGTAACACAGCGGAACAGAGGCAAACAGCAGCTCATAGTAAGAAATTATTTTTTTATATTTTTTATAAATGTTTTAAAGTGTTTTAAAGTGTTAGGATAGTTGAAATGCTTGGTAACTGTTCATTACCGCACATGTGCGTGTTCAGTGGCGTCTCGTGTGGTATATATACCTATATACAGGTAGTCCCCGATTTACGAGATTTTCATCTTATGAGATAGTCGGAGGAACGGAACTCGCTCGTAAGTCGGGGACCACCTGTATGTGTCCCTGTGATGGACTGGAGACCTGTCCAGGGTGTACCTTGCCTCTCACACAATGATGGCTGGATAGGGGCACAGTGACCCCCACAACCCAAAAAGGAAGAAGCAGGTAAAGATAATGGATGGATGGATGGATGGATGGATGGTGGGGGCAGCATCATGTTGAAGGTTCAGGTGCTACATTTATCTGGAAGGACTTTGTTCCAAGTCCTCAGAACCCTTCTGTCTAGTCAGAGACATTGTTTAAAGATATATAAAACCAATGTGTTAGAATGTGAGTGGAAAGATGCAGTCTGTTTGTGAGTGCAGCAGCCATATTGAAACAGTGAAGTAACTTTTTATGAATCTCTTGGTATGTTTGTCCTTCAGGACGTAATGTTGGAGTATCTTGGTGAGAAGGTGGAAGAGGTGCATCACAGCTGTGTGGCTGACCGAACGACCAACCTCAGCACCCTGGAGAAGGTGGCCAACATTGAGAACCTCTTATCCTCTTTGCTACAGAGCCTGGAGAGCATCCCTGAAGAAAAACTGCAGAAGATTAGGAAAATCAAGAACAGTGAAAAGAGAACCAGGTATCTCTCATCGACTGTGCAATGATTACTTTCTCTCAAACAATGTTTGATAAGTTAACAAGCCAAAGCCAATAATGCAAACATATCTATTGAATCTTGGTAAAATTTGAGTTTTTAAGAACATTTCTTTCCTTAAATGATGCTACAGGCAGCGTGAAGAAGAGCAGAGAGAGCAGAAAAAGAAACAGAAGGAACGGATGAGGAGGTACCTGGAGAGATCCTTGGCTGTCTCAAAGAAAGTAGTATGTCAATGACCCTCCATATTACAACACATAAAAACACCTGATGTTTTTATACTTAATTTTTCCTAAATTATTTGTAATGGTCAAACCTGATTAGAACCGTTTCACACCATTTTAAAATTTCTTTCAGAGTGGGAGAAAGCTCATGCCCAAATGTTTACCAGTTTCTCAAAAGGTCAAATTCACGGAAGATTACAACACCCCAGCTGAGGATGATGTCCACAAATACCTCTTTGACTCTGACAATGGGGAGTAAACAAAAGGGAATGAAAGAATTTATTCTCGTGTGGGATAAAAAAAAACTTGAGTTTACTTAAAAAAAATATGTATTTTAACTTGCATTGGAATAATGAATGTTTTTTTTTTTTTTGCAAAGTTATGCACTGAAAACTGTGAGACTTGTATTTGTTATTACACTTTTGCAGCAAAATTATAGGCTATAAATGTAAATTTACATAAAAGAAATCAAGATTCTGCACGTTACGTCAAGGTCAAGTTTCTTTATTGTCATTTGCATTGCATGTGGTACATGAGGTGGAACGAAATTGTGTACACAGGGTCCCAGTTACATCCAACAAAAGTATAAATTGTAAAGAAAAACAGTAGTAAGATCTGAGATATGAACTAAGAAATATGCTAAACTAAGAATACGCTAATAGTGAAAAAACAGTAATACGCCAAACAACAGCAGCATGAACATGAGTCTGTGTGAACAGATGAGCACAAATAAATACAGCAGCATGAAATAAATCAGCAGCATGGGATCAGCAGCACGGATAGTCAGCAGTACATATCAACAATCAAGTGGCTTTACAGGGATTTTTTTTTCACATTGATTGGTAAAGTAAAGTAGTAAAGTAAAGGCACTCGTTAACCGTAGTGATCTGGAGAAGACCATCCATGCCTTTGTGAGCTCCAGACTTGATTACTGTAATGCTTTATACGTTGGAATTAATCAATCTTCCATCTCCCGTTTACAACTTGTACAGAACTCTGCTGCCCGCTTTTTGACCAACACACGAAAATATGAACACATCACTCCTGTCCTGTCCTCTCTACACTGGCTCCCGGTTCAGTTCAGGATACAGTTCAAGCTGCTCCTGTTTGTCTTCAAAGCTCTGAATGGACTTGCTCCTCTGTACATCTCAGAACTTTTGAAAGCCCATCAGCCCAGCAGAGCTTTACGCTCTGCCAGTCAACACCTGCTGGAGGTGCCTTGCTCAGGGTACAAACAATGGGGAGACCGGTCCTTTTCTGTTGCCGGCCCAAAAGCCTGGAATAGTCTCCCCCTATAGCTGCGTGTCACCTCTGATCTGACTCAGTTCAAAACCAGACTGAAGACCCACTTGTTTAAAAAAGCTTTCAGTGTGTAACTTTTATTACTTTGGTATTTTAGTATTTAGTATTTTTATTTCCACTGCCTCCTTTTATTGCTGCAGTTCTTATTTTCACTGATTTATTGTACCTGTTTTTATATTTTCTATCCTGTTAAGCACCTTGGTCAATGCAAGGCATTTGTAGTAATTTAATGAGGGGGTAAGGTATTTAAACACTTACAGGGCCACCATTATTCTAAAATATAGGACTTACTGGTCAGTTTACTGACTTACCTATATTTTTGATGCGCAGGTCTGAGCAGACTTTATCTGCACAAACTTGCCACCAATTCGCGAGTTCATCCTTTTTCCGGTATTAAATTGCTTTAACTGTGACTAGACAAAATGTAATTTCACAAGAGACTTCAACTTATGTTGGTCTACCAGAAAATAGACCTTTTATTGAAATAATCACAAAATTACAATAAACATTTGTATCGATATTAGCTCTGATTTACTAACTACGTTGACAAGAATTCAAATTAAAATCAAACAGACAGTTAGGAACTTTAACTGTTGGCACATTACTTAATTTCACTGTGTTAAGAAAAGGAAGAAATAGGAGGAAGATTAAAGAATTGAAAGCTAAGTTAACCGAAGTTAATTACTTTGAAACTACCAGGGTGGCACCTTCCCGAACAGGTCCGGCTGTACTTCCGAGCGTTCAGCATACAAACAAAGCCTCTTTACCTGGTGACGATAAGTCCCTGGGAGATGAGGGCTGAGAAGTTTGTGGACACTACCGGACTGTGTGGTCCAGCTCACGTCCAGTCGACTTCCGTGTATGGCTGATTCAGACGACCGGTAGCACGCTTTCACCGGCAGGAACAGAACCAGCTACTGGCTGAACTTTCAAAATAAAACTTCAGAAAACAAATTCTTTCAGGAGATGAGTGAGTGAGTTACAGTAAGCTTTACTGTGACTCCAGCTGAAACGTGGGTCTAGTTGACACAATGACCGGAACGTCTCCAGCTTTTTCCAGAGAAGAAACCAAGTTCTTAGGATGTTCTTCCCTCCGACTCTAAAGAAAATGCAGGAAATGGACCTTTATATGGGAGGCGGGGTCTGACCCACCTCCTTAATAACTATTGGCTGGTTTAACAAAATAAAAGATGGATTTTCATCTCATAGGCAGAACTGTCTCTGACGGACAACAGGAAAACTGTTTACAGAATTGGCCAGATGGCCCGGCCTGTGAGCACAGATAATATTATGGCTAACTTTCACAGACAAAACAGAGAAGGAAGTTGCAAGTTAAAAGTTTACCCTGAACTGTGCCATGATATTGAAGCCTGCTTGCTCTGCAGAAATAAACCAGCAGAAGGGTCAAACTCATGCAAGTAACAGATCATCATTAAATGACAAAAATATACTGTAGATCAATTCTGAATTAACACACATTAAAGAGAAAGTTCAATCTGATTAATTAGTGTCCATTAATTCAAAATAATTGTAACAAATATAAGTGTCCACTCGTCTCCTTGAGGGCTTCAAGAAGGTGTAACACTTAGAGTTTCAAAGAGATGCAGAGAGGTGTACTTGAAGGTCAAGCCCAAAATATCAGATATGAGGTGTTCCACTACAGTCCCCCTTTTTGGAAATCATCGCCTGTCCTTGGAGATGAGTTCCAACACGAAAGGATACCACCGAATGTCTCTGACCTCTATGTAATCCAGCAAGTGGAAAAAAAAAAAGTAAAAAAAAAGTTCAAAATTATACTCCCATAATGTTTTTGGAAATTCCATACTGTTCGTAGGTAATCCCATTGCGGTAAGCTTTCAATCCTTTGGAAAACATAGTCTGTTAACCCATGGAAAACTGAGTCTGTGATCCCTTGGAAACAAAGTCTTATAATCCACAACGGTACTTCCACAACGATGGGGGTTAGTGATTTCATCAGCAAGAATGGATTTTAATCAGCATGTAGAGGGGATCCCTCGATTGAAGCAGAGGAGGCGGCCCTTGGATGAAGGTTGAAGACCAACGTTGGATCAGCAGGTCCCCACATCGAAGGTTGCAGGCTGGATGGCTTCCAGTCGGTGCCACCCTGGTTCAATGTGTCATGCAATTATGTGGTTTTAGGTGGGCTTATGATTGGGATTTTACATTAGGCCCTACCTATATGCACCTGGTATGTAAGCTATCATGGATTAGATCAGCTACAATTACCAATTAAGGGGTGGATCAATGCTGTAAAAATCAGATATAGGGATCTATACCTATAGAAATGTGGAGGGCTTCTGTAACGAAGGCCTCTTCTTTCAAACTATTCCTCCATTCATTATTTAGTTTAGGTTAAACTAAAATAAAAAAATGAAATCTAGTTTGGTCTAAATGTCTGTTGTCTTTTAGACGAACGACGCAAGATTTGGTATTCCCTATAAATTTTGAAGTCTATGGCGAGACTCATCAAAATGAATAGATCTAGAATAGAAACGATCGAATCGGTCCTACCTAAATGATTGGGAGATCAGTGTAGATTATAGTACCTTAAGTAGTATTAATCTACAATGACTCATCAAAGATTGAGATCTTTAACAAAATGAACAGCATGTTGGCATAGTTAAATCCATTTAAGTCTTCAACTAACATTAATCAAAACCTCTTTTGGCTGGGAGTGTTCAGAAAACAATAACAACTTCAATAACACAAAAGTAGCAATTAAGCAACTAAAAACAACGTTTCACTACAACAAACTCACTCTGGTCGTCAGATTCCAACGTGTCACACACAAGAAAAACAGTTCTTAGCTTTATAACCGATGTCAATTAAATCCTGCAGATTTAAACGGTTGTTAAGGTTAGTTTTTGTTGTGGGTTTTATGCTTAGCGTTTCTAAGTTCTAGTTGGAACGGTTTCTTTTCGCAACTAGTATAGTTTAAACTGTTTAGTTTATTTACTATCCTGTGCTTGGACGACCTTATTTTCCCATGAAGTCTGTGAGTTTGCGAGATCTTTGTCGTTTGTGGGGTTATTGAAATCTTTGTCCTTGACATGGGCATGACCTAACATCACCCCCCTGTGGTCATGAGGGACCACGCACACGGGTGTGGACGTCCGTCCATGGGCACGAGTTAGGATGCCTTTGTTTAGTTTAAGCTGTTCGCGCAGTTTATTGGGAACCTTGTACAGGAACCTTATAGGTTTCGGCCAACGTACCTCTGTACGTTTACCTCTTTCTGCGTAATTCAGGTGTGTCACAACTGTCGGCGCAGTCGCAAGTGTGTCCGACTGGTCAGACTGCGATGGGTCACTGTCGTTGTGATGTGTGTCTTCCCACTTCATGAATGAAGAGGTGCTCTTTGAGTCTGTCAGAACTATGTCATCGCTGAGTAGTTCCAGATTCAAATGCTCTTGAACCAAGGTTTCATCGAAAGCTTGGCTGATAGCCGAATTACCTGTCCCAGAGGACAGCACAGCGATCTCGGTGTGGGACCCTTGGATACCCACACCTTCCTCTACCTGTGGTAGGAAGTGTGAGTTCGCCCCCCTGTTGTTTGAGGAGGAGTCCTCAAAATCTGTAACAATGGAGTCCAAGTGACTGTCAGCGTGTTGTAGACTGTCACTTTCAGGACTCGGATGTCCTTGAACCAAGACTTCACTGAAAGCTTGGCTGTATGCCGAATTACCTGTCCCACAGGACAGTACAGCGTCATCGGTGTGGGACCCTTGGATCTCCACACCTTCTTCTACCGGTGGTAGGTAGTGCTCAGTGAGTGCTGAAGGTGTCAGCTCGCAGAGGAGGTTCTCGTGATGGGCCAGAGTCTGGTCCAACTGTTGAGTCTCCTCTGTCTCACCTGTAGTTGAAGGTTCACTTACCGGGCCTGTGGTCTCGGTTGGGGATTCCCTTGTGGCCACAGCGGTACCTGCTGTTAGACAGTCAGTGTCCTGACCTTGGGGAGGCACCTCGATTGGCAGTGGACTGCTCACTGTGGCCCACATTGTCTGACTGCCATAATCTATAATCGCTTCAAAGCGATTTATAAAATCTTGGCCGACCAGAAATGGGAAGGAGTCCACCGTAGACACATGTACCGGATGGCAAATTGTCGTCTCGCCAATCTGCATGTGAACCATGGCAATAGCTGTCAGGGTTGTACCCATTTCTGAGAGTCCTCGCAACTCTATAGCACATTCTGTCAGGGGTATCTCTCTGCCAACACTGTTAGCGGCGGTCCGTAGCCTCTCAAACAGCTCGGCTGACATGACAGACACGTCTGAGCCGCTATCCAGGAGTGCTCTCGCGCGAAGACCCCTTCCAGTCTGAGTGGCAGGTAAGCTTTCTTAGCGTGCCCCATTCTCATAAATTTACACAGAAACCTTCTAGGTTTAAGCACACGCTTCTGTGTACGTGTAACTCTGTCTGTGTAATCTTCGTCACTGTCAGCATCATGATGGCTGTCTGCCTCATGACCTTCAGGATGTGGATTTTCAGCAATTTGTTTGCTGTCAGCATCTTGATATTCAGGACGCTGATCATCAGCAATTTGGTTGCTGTCAGCATCTTTGTCAATGTTGACGTTGTTGTTGTCAACCGTGTGCACTGAGTCATTGCAAAAGGCAGTGCTGAGCGTCGCCTCGTCAGGTTGAACAACGTTGTTTGTGTTATCATCAAGGACAACGTCACACGTTGTGTCAGCTTGGTCAACCACTGTAACATTCAAATCATTTGACAAACAACTCACAACCTCAGTCACGTCCACGCGCGGAGGCGTCGTTTCCATAATCTGGAGCATGTGTGACTCTTTGCATGTCTCGAACTGTGCAGTTCGAGGGGCAGGGGCAGGAGGGCCGCTTCTCGTGGGTACATGTTGGGACCGACCATTTTTCAAAGGGTCACGGCTCCCAGACATCAACTTCTCTCGAAGTTCACCCACTGTGAGACCTAGGTGAGAACTCTTTTGGTTCGATCTGAACCATCTTGGTTCACCTAGAGAGCAAACACCTACCTTGTGTGGTTCTTTGCTCATCTCAGGGTTTTCAACCTGAGGTGAAAGAGGAGCAGAACTCCCTGTGAACCGATCAGAGTCACTGTTCCAGCTGGACACAATCTGTGGTTTGTTATCATGAAAAACCTGTTTACTGTCGCACTCTGTAGGAGAGGGAACCTCTTCTATTTTCTGCGAGTGGGATGTGACCTTTTGACCTGGACAAACCTCTGATGGAATCCTAGGTTGTATCCTTGTCTCAAAAACCCACGTAGCGTAATCTTTTATCTTTTCCATGCTGTCCTTTTTGCAATCAAACGTTAAGCGAACACATTTCATTTGGAAAGGCATGAGATGCGTAGTGAAAAGACGTTTAAACTCCTCATCTTCCTCTAAGCCAGGGACAATTTTGCCCCCGGAGTAGGCCGAGAGGAGCCTGTCGTAGAACGACAGGGGACTTTCCCACGTATCCTGATGGACGTTCCATGCAGCCAAGTAATTAGCATACGATGAAGCAGATTCTCCCACTTTGCGACAAGCACGTGCAGGAATCCCAAGGCCCCCACGCATCCATCTAGGATAGATAGAAGGGGAGGCCCCCTCAGGTGGTTCACCTGTTTGAACGTCCATCTTTGTACTGATTTCCTGTGAAAAATCAAGTAAAGTGGGTCTTATTGCACAATGTGCAGTCTCAACATGTGATGCCTTCGGC
This sequence comes from Garcialebias charrua, assembly GCA_038048925.1. NCBI lineage: Eukaryota > Metazoa > Chordata > Actinopteri > Cyprinodontiformes > Rivulidae > Garcialebias > Garcialebias charrua. Next base: position 63,010 of record JBBPBX010004847.1, read on the forward strand.
AGTCAACATGGAGTCCAAGATGTGAGATCAAATAAAAATCAGTGATTTTCATTAATTTGTCGACCTGTGACAAGATCAACACGTCGGCTATCTTTGTGTGATTTCTGTGAAAATCAAGACAAAAGATGCCTTATCTGTGTTATTTTAAACATGCAGTTTAAAATAAACAGGGACAGACAGCTTGTTTTGCACAGAATTGATGATAAAAGTGTCAAGTTTAATCAAAAAGCAGACAAGTCTGTATTACTTCTGTGTAACTGTTCTGCCATCAACATTTGATTTTCTGTGAAAATCAAATTAAAGGATGCTGTGTCCTCAACATTCCAAAATGTACACCATTCAAAAACAAGAAAGTTAAAATGTCAGAGGGAATTGCATCAAACTGTATTCTTAGATGCGACCAGTAGATGGGGGTGTGCAGCGCTGGATAAGTCTATCACAGCGACTGCAATTCTCTTTCTGACCGCTATAGAGGCGCTGTTGTCACCTGTGAGCGCAGCCGTGAGCTGCTACACATTCACAGACGTCTAACAACGGGTCAAAAGCATCAATCAGAAAGCTCTAGAGCCTTCACGTGACAAACCTCTAGAACCCCAGTCTATAATAGACGATTCGATGTGAGTAACATCGTTTAGGACAGGTAATGTGATTCTTTAAACTGCGTTTAAAAGAAAGCGGTCGGACCCATAAAGCAGTTGCAGCTCCCGGTGTCACGTGACCTGGTCACATGGCGATCGGCAGTCTCAGAGCAACTGACTCAATCCACCCATTAAAATCTCAAAAACACTGCGATGAAACAGTCTTTTCAGAGATAGTAACGGACAACAAGCCTGAACTTGTCTGGGACAAACAGCTGAAGTGAAAGTTGACGAGGAGTGAGCTCCTCACCCCCCTTTAGCGTCAACACCTACAGCGTAATCGACCAATCACAGCGAAGACAGAACCGTAGTTCAAAAACCCAAGTGTTCATGGGAAATGTAGTCTTCTAAACCTAACGCCACCCACGTGTGACGTGCCGTTCGAGCGTTGCGTTCACGGACCTGCGATCGGTCGAACGATACCGAGGAACGGACTTTTCAACGTTCTAAAACAGTCATAAATATCGCAAAACACCGCGGTTAAGCCAGTCTTCAACGATATCACGTGCATAGAACCCAAACAACACAGATAAACTGTCAGAAATGTGTGCAAAAATGAATCTGACAACCAAGAGTCTACAGAACCAACTTTTTTGAACACGACACACAATGGACCAATCACAACGCTTTAAGCAGCCATTTTGCCTCTCGGTACCGCTAACCGCTAGCTCGACCCAAAGTACTGGACACACTATCACAAAATAAACGTAGAATACACCACAGAAAATACTGCTAACGAGCCCAATCATCATCCATGGTATGGCTGCTCCTCCTCTAAGAAGGTTTGTCATATTGAACTCAGAAAAAACAACTCGAGTCACAAGGGCGACCTCTAGAGGAGAGTGCAGCATCCCTAAATGTAGGACCTCTTTTGCTAAATCCGTCTTTTCTGTTGTTGCCATGAGTCAGTGGAATATTCTGCCTAATGAGATTATAAAATGTACAAGTTTCCCAACGTTTGCACATCTGACAAGGAAATGGCTTTTATCAAAGCAGGTTTGCACCCACCAGTGATGACTGTGTGTGAGTGAAAGTACAGTTTGTAGGTTTGTTTGAAGAAGTGTGATAATGTATATATGATGTGTGTGTGTGTGTGTGTATGTGTGTGTGTGTGTGTATGTGAGTGTGTGTGTGTGTGTGAACAAACTGGTAGTGCGTGTGTGTGTGAGAGAACTCGTGAAATTTTGAAAGTTTTTTATGTATGGTATATTTGAGGGGCGAGGTATGATATGTATGTAGTATATATTGTGTCTGTACAGGTAGTCCCCGATTTATGAGCGAGATCCGTTACAACGAGGCGCTCGTAAACCGGAAATCTCGTAAATTGGAACGGCCGCCACGCTTCTCGTAAGTCCGGAATTTCGCTCGTAAATTGGAACGGTTTTGCTAGCGCGACTACGAACACTCGTTTTTCATCGAAAAACTGCTTATGAGTGCATAAAAATGATCGGAAACGTGTGTCCACATGTTTAGCTAACGAACTGTGGTGAAAAAACACAGGAAAACTCAGTATTTTTTGCGTTTTTTCCAATAATTCGCCAGCTCGTAAGTCCGGAACCTCGTAGATCAGAGCGCTCGTAAATCGGGGACTACCTGTATTTGTGTTTAATGGTTTTCTCATCCACTTACAAAAATCCGTTACTCTTGTTAAACATCAACCTGTCCGGGGACTACAGGCGGAAATTAGTATTATTACTATAACCTGGCACAATGCATCTTTCCTGTTTTTGTAGGTCAATGTATTGTTGTGCACTGTCCCTGAGAAAACAAATAAATCATCATCATCATCATCATCATCATCATCATCATCATCATCATCATCATCATCATCATCATCATCATCATCATCATCATCATCATCACATCCAGGCTATTCCCCACGCCTTCCAGAAAAGGCAGTACGTCTAACTGTTTAAACAACGGACTTTACGTCTATCGGAACCGTGCGGTCCAAAACTGAGTGGGTCCACCCGAACCTCAGCCAACAACACGTTGTAACAGATTAGGTAAAATGGAGCAGAAAATGAGTGAAACAGACTCTCAACAGCAATCCGCAGATGTGATAAAATGAAGCCGTGGTGACACAACAATGAAAAATGCATGCAGCCTCGCAACTTGTAATGAAACGTCTCACAAAAACAAACATTTATTCATCCGCAGCTTCAAGCATACGTTGAAAAGTGAAAGAAAAGATAATTCTAACGGGAAACGCACCAGACAATGCCACGATTAGCAATCTCTGACACCCACCAGCCAAAACTATTCTATAAGTCCAAAACAGGATACAGAACTATGCCAACAAACACTGTGACAATAAGCTACACAAAACAACTCAATAACCGTCTCAGGAACGTGGACGAGCCACAAATGTAGTAATTTAATGAGGGGGTAAGGTATTTAAACACTTACAGGGCCACCATTATTCTAAAATATAGGACTTACTGGTCAGTTTACTGACTTACCTATATTTTTGATGCGCAGGTCTGAGCAGACTTTATCTGCACAAACTTGCCACAAATTCGCGAGTTCATCCTTTTTCCGGTATCCGGTATAGGAAATAAAGTTTATTATTATTATCATTATTATTATTATTATTATTATTATTATTATTATTATTATTATTATTATTATTGATTATTCTGGTTAGATATTCATGAGTCTAACAGCCTCAGGGTAGAAGCTGTTCCTCAGTCTAGTGGTTCTACACTTAATGCTCCTCAACCTCCTTCCTGAGGGGAGTGGGGCAAAAAGTGTGTGTGCTGGGTGAGTGTGGTCCTTCATGATGCAGGTGGCTCTCTTCCTGCATCTGGAGGTGTAGATGTCTGTGATGGTGGGGAGACTGACTCCAACATCTTCTGTGCAGCCTTCACCACTCTCTGCAAAGCTTTTCTTTCTGCAGCTGTGCAGCCTCCATACTGCACGTTGATGCTGGTGCATAGGACGCTCTCCACTGTAGAAAGCTTCTCAGACCAGCTCGTCTCAGCCGTCTGAGGAAATAGAGTCTCTGATGTGCTTTCTTGAGCAGGCTGGTGGTGTTGTTGCCCTACCTGAGGTTGTTAATCATGTGCACATTCAAGTAAATATTGATTAAATCCATTTACAATTTCATTCTCATCATGGATTTTATCATTATCTTTTACAAAATATTGTGAAATACCAGTCTTTGATTTACGATTCTTCAGAACATTATTCATTACTCGCCATGTTGCTTTAATATCACCATTACTTTTATTTAATAAATCACTATAATATTCCTTCTTGTGTTTTCTTATAATCCCTACTAATTTGTTTTTATACTTATATTTTTCTTCAGATTCTTGTGTTCTGGATCTCAAAAAGCCTGAATACAAATAGTTCTTTTTTTGCAAGCATTTCTCAATCCTTTCATCATCCATGGTTGGTCAACAATATTTTTCCTAGTACAACTTTTTTGCACACAATTTTTTTCATATAGAGCTTCTAACATATTCATAAACTCATCATATCATCTATTCACATCATCAACATACACGTTTTCACAATTTTGTTTATCTAAGTCATTCTTTAATCTAACAGTTTTTTGGATGTGTTTATTATTTTTTTCTTTTTTGTAATTGCTTTTATGGTATTTTGATCATTTTTATAGATTGTAAAAATTGGTAAATGATCACTTAGATCAGTTGTAAGAATACCACCTATTACATCCCCATTTGTTATATTTGTGAAAATATTATCAATTATTGTGGCACTATGAATTGTAATTCTTGTTGGCTTGGATATCAACAGAGATAGAGATTTAAACCAGTGTTTTTCAACCTTTTTTGAGCCAAGGCAGTGTTTTCATTGAAAAAAAAATCCCGAGGCACACCACCAACCAAAATTGTAAACATAGATACACTGTTTCCACCTACCGTATGGTAAATGGTAAATGGAGCTTATTTATATAGCGCTTTCCAGCCCCCTGTGAGGAGCCCCAAAGCACTTTACAATACCAGCCATCCACCCATTCATTCAGATATTCATACACCGGTAGTATATTAAATATATAGTCATTCTTATCAAAGTGTCTTGAATAGGAATGAAATAAAGTGTCTTGAATAGGAATGAAATAAACACAAAAATGTATTTTTTATTATATTTTATATTTCTTATTTCAAATTGCACTTAACATGTCTTCAAAAATACACCCAAACAGTACCACAACAATGTGGTCTTAAATTTAAAGAGGTTGTAGAAAAGGGGGGGGGGGGGTTGATAATTTACAAGGCACACCTGAAGATCAACTGCCTGGGCACAGTGGTTGAAAAACACTGATTTAAACTATACATTGAATTTATGAATGTACTGATGTTATTTGCATCTGTTTTATTTCCCAGATCAATATTAAAGTCTCCACATGAAAAAACTTTTTTGTTAAAGTTTTTTTTCCAATAGTTCCATGATTTTATCAGTAAATATTTCTATTTTTGAGCCTGGTGATCTGTATGTGTTCTGTTCTCCGATATGTATTCATTCATTCAACCTTTATTTAGTCAGGTAAATCTTTTGAACCTTATGGGCTCATTTACGAAAGCGACCTGCTAAAACTAAAGAACAATGAACAGCAATGGTAGAATTTCCTTAAACAATAAACAAACAAACAATAAACAATAGAAAACAAAAGAGAGAAAAAAAAATATTTTTTAAATTTTTTTTTTAACAAAGTATCAAAAAACTAGCAAAACATTATAAGGTCATGTATATATTTAATAAACCCTTGAGGCTACACAGAAGCATGCGTGACACGACTCCGTCTTAACAGGTAACCTTTATTACGGTCCGACCCGCAACACAATACAACACAAAGGTTCCTACCAACAGCCTGATACTACATCCCCCTTTCTGAATAGGATTTGTTGTGAGGGTCTACAAACATAATTGCACTAATACTTTCCTAAAGCAGAATGTGCTAGAACTCTAACTTATTATCACTGTTATTCATTTCTGATACACCAACAGTGCACAAACTCAAATCTCTTTACAGTCACAGTTCAGCCTAAGAACCCAGATGTATATAAATCTCAGAACAGTAATCTCTGTAACATTTAACTTTAACTAAGAGGGAGGGGTGGACTACCCAAATCCTCTAACTGAGTGTGGGGATTATTCTGCCCCATGCAGGAAACTCACTCAGTTCCTATGAACAAATATAATCATCCAGATAAGCTGGAGGTCTCCTATTTCTCAGTGAAACTCGACTCTCAGGTGGTGGAGTCTGATGGCTAGCCTCCTGCTGGTCTTCATCTGGATCAGGTGTGTGTGTGTAATTGTCAATGTTTTCTTCATGTACTGTCTCATGTGGAACAGCAGAAGTTTCAGTTGCTCTAGGAGTGTGTGAAAGGTGGTAGTTATTCCTTCTCAGCAAGCCTCTGGGTGTCTCGACAATGTAGGATCGAGGTGGACCTGCTCCAGACACTACTCTTCCTCTTGTTTGCAGATCTGTCACCCACACCTCCTCACCTGGATGTAGAGTTGACATGTTGTGAGCCCGGTGCCTCCGGTTGTAGTTTTGTCTTTGTTTCTGTCTATAATTGTCCTCTGCAGTCCTCAGTTTTTCCATATCAACATTCTTTGGTGTTAGTTGCGACTGAGTAACAGGAACAGTTGTCCTTATCCTCCTTCCCATGAGAAGCTCAGTCGGACTGAATCCATTTGCCAATGGAGCGGAACGGTAGGCCATGAGAGCGAGATACGGATCCTTCGACTTTTTAAGGAGAGTCTTGATGGTTCTGACAGCTCTCTCAGCCTCGCCGTTGCTCTGAGGAAAATTTGGGCTGGAGGTTTCATGGCTGAAACCCCATTCTTGTGCAAATCTTCTGAAGGAATCTGAAGCAAACTGTGGCCCGTTATCAGATCGGAGACATTCTGGTATGCCATGCCGTGCAAAGATGGACTTACAGTGTTCGATCACTCCTTCAGATGTTGTGGAGGTAAGTTTTGCAACTTCAAAAAATCTGGAGAAATAATCCACAACAATCAAATATTGTTTTTCCTTAAACTGGAAAAGATCAGCTCCCACCATGGCCCATGGTCTTTGTGGGAATTCAGTGGGCAGTAGTGGCTCTTTGTGTTTTGTTCTCTCCCGACAGCATGTGTCGCAGGTCTCCAACAGCTTAATCAGCTCGCTGCTGAGACCCGGCCACCACACTGAATGTTTGGCCCTTTCTCTGCATTTAGTTATTCCCAAGTGACCCTCATGTAGTTTCAAAAGAATGTCCTTTCTGAGAGAAGCTGGAATCACTATTCTGCTACCATAAAGAAGCAGACCATTTTGAACAGTAAGTTCACCTGAGAATGGCAGATAAGGCTGAACACTTTTCTCAGTAGAGTATTTATCTGGCCATCCTTCTACACAGAACTTTTTCAGCTGTTTGAGTATGCTGTCGTCGTCCTGATGTCTTTGGATTTCTCTCAGTCGTGGTTCCGTGGCAGGTAAAGATGCAACGACTGAGTCAACATACAAGTTGACCTCCTCTTCTTGCAGACCTCCTGACTCGCTGGAGATTGGAGCTCTGGACAAAACGTCAGCTGTAGCAATATTTTTGCCAGCCACATGGGAAATACTGTAAGAATCCAAACTGATTTGGTTTAGTCTGGCAACCAAATTTAATGCCATTGCAGCACGTCCACTCAGCAGTGATGTACACAAGTCCTTCACAACATAAATGCCCTCCTTGGTACTACCACTGTTGTTACTGAGAGTTGCTGTAAACATGCCTTTCACCTTCAAATCGGTGCCTCCCGATCCTGTAGGATTTTCTTTGGTTTATCTACCGTAAACACCGGTGTATAATACGCACTTTTATTGCTCATTTGAATGTCCTGCGTATTATACACCGAAGCGTATTATCTACAGATTTTTTCCCATATTTTTAGACCCATTTTTGGCTCTGATTCGCTGTTTTTCATTTTGGCCTAAAAATGGTGCAGTACCAGTTTCGGCCGCTATGGGCGCTAATGCACCCTGTAGTCTGTTTACCTGCAGACTGTACCTGGAGGCGTATCCTGGCGCCATCTAGTGGCCATAAAAAAGACTGTCACGGCAGCGCGTATTATACACCGAAGCGTATTATCTACAGATTTTTCTGATTTATTTCCAAATATTGGCCAAAGCGTATTATACACCGGAGCGTATTATACACCGGTGTTTACGGTAATTTGCCTAATTGATGCTGAGAATACCATGTCTCTGGGACAGCTGTGACATCAGCTCCTGTATCTATTTTAAATACAGTCTTATGTTTGTCCACCAGTATGTCTGTCATCCATGGATTTTCATTAGCTTCTGTAGAAAGTGATCCCAGGAAAGCAACATCCTTGTCTATATTTGTGCTTTCTGTTTCAAATCCAGCATTTACTTCACATATTTTTTTATTTCTGCAGACTTTTGCAAAATGTCCCTTCTTTCCACAATAATTGCAGGCTGCTTCTCTAGCAGGGCATTGCTGCATACTGTGTCCTTTCATGTCACCACATCTTCTGCACTGGACCTTTTTATCCTGTGTTGTTTTTGTGACAAAAGGTTTGAACGCGGCCTTCGGTTGTCTGTAGCGCGCGCTCCCGCTCACGTGAACGCGGTCCAACTGCGCCCCCACAATGTCCGGCTTGAAGTTAGCATGAAGCATTTCCTGTTGCTTTTTTACTAGCTCGCTCTGACGGGCTCTGTTTAACGCCTTCTCGAGCGTCAGTTCAGCGTCCATTTGTAGCTGTTCTGATAGTCTTTTATCTCTCAAACCCACGACGAATCTGTCACGCACCATCTCATCATGCAAAGTCCCGTATCCACAGTATTCAGCCAAACAGTGCAGCGCGGTGTGAAAGCCGTCGATGGACTCACCCGTCTCCTGTTGGCGCTGATTGAATTTCGCCCGTTCAAATATAACATTCCTGCGGGCTACGAAGTGAGCGTCCAGCCGTCCTTTAACAGTCTCGTACTCACTCGCTTCTTCTGGAGTTAGATGCAGGGAAACCAGTATATCTTCTGCCTCGTCCCCCATGGTGTAGATAAGCATATTTACTTGGTTTTCATCCGCTTGTGTCTCCAAACCAGACGCGATACGAAACCTCTCGAAACGCTTTATCCACTTCGTCCAGTCTTCAGCTCTGAACGTGAACTTTTCTGGCGGGGCGACTTGAAACTGGTTCATGATGACGTCGTTTTTAATTATTCTCTCTCTTCACTTAGTATTTTATACTTTTATACTTCTGACACCATGTTCTGTTCTCCGATATGTATATATTAAATATACACATATCGGAGAACAGAACAGTATGCACAACTTACTATGATGTTTTTATCATTCCTGTTTATTATTTCTGTTGTTACCATTTCTATTATATCATCAACAACTATTGACATTTCACTAATTAATTTACATTTTATTTTATTCTTAACAAACAGAGCGACTCCACCACCCCTTTTATTATTTCTGTTCATATAATATAATTCATACCTTCAATGTGAATATTTGTATTTTCATAATTGAGCCATGTCTCTGACAGTGCTACTAGATCAAATGTTCTGTTTAACTATTCTAGACAATCTATTATTTTGGATATATTTGCATTTATACTTCTACTATTAAAGTGAATAATAGAAAGACCTCCATTTGTCAAATTGATATCATTAAACTGCTCTTCGCTATGATATAATAATAATAATAATAATAATGAATTCAATTTATAATGCACTTTTCATTAGTGAAAATCTCAAAGTGCTACACACATTGAATGCTACACACATTCATACACCGGTAGCGGCAGACTACCATGCAAGGTGCTTTCCAGTCCTACCGGGAGCAACTCGGGGTTAAGTGTCTTGCCCAAGGACACAATGACACATGGTGTGGGGAACCGGGATTCGAACCGCCAACCTTCTGATCGGGGGACGACTGCCATTACCACTACGCCACGGCCACCCCCGCTAAATAAAAGATATTTACAATCTTTTATGACTGGAAAGAAATTTGAATCAATCACATCTTCAATACTATATATTTTAGTTCTATTTCGTATAGGCTACGCTCTTTAAGGCCTTCGCTAATGGGTATTCCCCGTGCATCAGCGCGCACTGAAAAACTTTAGTCCATGCCCACCTGCTATGTGGACCCCGCCCCATCTGTATAAATTACGGTGACGCGGGAAAATCGGCTCCCATTTTTCTTCATCCAGCAAGCACTGTTTAGAGAAGAAGATAAGTCGTCGTTCAGCTCCGACACCTCCCGCCCCGGGAGGTTAAACTATTTAAACTATTTTACTATTTGATTTAAACTACACATTGAATTTATGAATGTACTGATGTTATTTGCATCTGTTTTATTTCCCAGATCAATATTAAAGTCTCCACATGAAAAAACTTTTTTGTTAAAGTTTTTTTTCCAATTGTTCCATGATTTTATCAGTAAATATTTTTTAGCCTGGTGATCTGTATGCACAACTTACTATGATGTTTTTATCATTCCTGTTTATTATTTCTGTTGTTACCATTTCTATTATATCATCAACAACTATTGACATTTCACTAATTAATTTACATTTTATTTTATTCTTAACAAACAGAGCGACTCCACCACCCCTTTTATTATTTCTGTTCATATAATACAATTCATACCCTTCAATGTGAATATTTGTATTTTCATCATTGAGCCATGTCTCTGACAGTGCTACTAGATCAAATGTTCTGTTTAACTATTCTAGACAATCTATTATTTTGGATATATTTGCATTTATACTTCTACTATTAAAGTGAATAATAGAAAGACCTCCATTTGTCAAATTGATATCATTAAACTGCTCTTCGCTATGATATAATAATAATAATAATAATAATGAATTCAATTTATAATGCACTTTTCATTAGTGAAAATCTCAAAGTGCTACACACATTGAATGCTACACACATTCATACACCGGTAGCGGCAGACTACCATGCAAGGTGCTTTCCAGTCCTACCGGGAGCAACTCGGGGTTAAGTGTCTTGCCCAAGGACACAACGACACATGGTGTGGGGAACCGGGATTCGAACCGCCAACCTTCCGATCGGGGGACGACTGCCATTACCACTACGCCATGGCCGCCCCCGCTAAATAAAATATATTTACAATCTTTTATAACTGGAAAGAAATTTGAATCAATCACATCTTCAATACTATATATTTTAGTTCTAATTCGTATAGGCTACGCTCTTTAAGGCCTTCGCTAATGGGTATTCCCCGTGCATCAGCGCGCACTGAAAAACTTTAGTCCATGCCCACCTGCTATGTGGACCCCGTCCCATCTGTATAAATTACGGTGATGCGGGAAAATCGGCTCCCATTTTTCTTCATCCAGCAAGCACTGTTTAGAGAAGAAGATAAGTCGTCGTTCAGCTCCGACACCTCTCGCCCCGGCCCCACCTCCCGCTGCCGCCCCTGTGAGCTTCTTCTTCCAGAAGAGAGACAGGCGAGCAGACCCTTCAGGCTAACAGGCTAATGTCGAGGAGGTTTTTTCTCCGTGGCGGAAAATTACTCGCTGAACGACGCCATCGCCTTCTGTTTTCGTTAGAACCGCAACGCGAATCGTATGATTCCGTCAAAATGCTGATGCTAACAGTAGCCCCTCTGCTTCTTCCTCCTGGGGAGCATGATAGCAGCTAACAGATGTCACCTGGAAAGTTTCCAGACAACATGGCCGCAAAAAACGGTGAGTGATGTCTTTATTTATTATTTGAAAACTATGACCAGGAAGAAAACGGTTCCTTGTGGCGTTGTTTTTTGCATAAAAAGCTACAGAAAGCGCACATCGGTTGTTAGTGCCTTTTTAGGGCTTTCTAAAAGGACGCTAGCTGTAGCCCGCTGTTTTCTCCCCTCCTGGAGAGTAACATGGCAGCGGCTAACGGATATAACCTAGAAGTTTTTCAGGAAACATAGCCGCAAGAAGTGATGACTGATGTCTTTATTTAACTATTAAAACCAC
>JBBPBX010004848.1:0-38058 GCA_038048925.1 Garcialebias charrua
CCTTCGTAATGAACATCTTTATATATCACGTGTTTGTTTATAAAAAAAAACACTATTTTGCGCTATACCTACATTTTGATGGAATGGAAAATAAATATTCTTGATTCTTTAAGTCTTCAGTTGATCCAAAATGCTGCTGCCAGAGTTTTAACTGGAGTTGGTGGAAGAGATCATGTCTCTCCAGTTTTAGCTTCTCTACATTGGCTCCCTGTCAAATCCAGAATTTAATTCAAAATCTTATTTATAACCTACAAAGCCCTCAAAAACCTAGCTCCATCTTATATCACATATCTTATTGTTCATATTTTCCTAACAGAGCACTTCATTCTCAGACTGCAGGTTTACTTGCAGTTCCTAGAGTTTCCAAAAGCAGAATGGGAGGAAGATCTTTCAGTTATCAGGCTCCTTTCTTGTGGAACCAACTTCCAGTTTCTGTCTGTAAAGCTGACACATTGTCCAGTTTTAAGACGTTCCTTTTTTGATAAATCCTATAATTAGGGTTGCCTTGTTATGCTGCTATAGGCTTAGACTACTGGAGGACAAACTGACTTCCTTTCTTAAAAGGAATTGTTAAATTTTCTTTTATATTATTTCTATCTTAATGTGATTCTCGACCTGTGATTCTCGACCTGCCATTGTGTATCTGTTCCTACCAAACCCAGTCGGTCGAAGCAGATGACCACTTGTCCTGAGTCTGGTTCTGCTAAAAGTTTCTTCCTCATGAGGGAGTTTTTCCTTTCCACTCTCGCCTTCATGCTTGCTCAAGATGAGAGTGTTGTGATGGAGATAAATTCAAAGCAATCTGCTCCTCAGATAAATAATGTTAAATTTATTATTTGTATATATGAATGTTTCTGTTCAGTGTACTGAGATGTATTCTGTTGTGACTTGGTGCTATATAAATAAACTGAATTTAATTTAATAAACTTGATTCTTGTGTTGCATGTGCCGTATGATTGTCACACATATGAGTAAAATGTCTGATGTACTTCTGACTTGTGGGCCACTATTTTTGATGCACATAATTTGTACAAAGATTGGCATCCCTCATCTATCTTACAATCATAATAGATAAATAAAAAATCTAACAATGCACCTGACTCGGTTCACAAGAAGCACAAGTTCTGTATGTAATGTATGCATTCCTAATGTTTTCCACATAATTTTCATGTGCATGACCACAGGCCTCCACAGCCAAGCTGTGACTCTTTACAGGACTAAACATGGGTTAGTGACACCCAAGTCTCAAGTATGATTTTGGCTAGATTTTCCTCATAGACAGTACAGATTTATGGCCAGTTTTGGGTGAGCCATGGTTACGTGGCTCTCTGGCTACCATCTACAGTATGATGGATAAAATGTGCAGTAATTAGGTTTTATTTGAACACGTTCTTTTTACTGTTCAGGTCACTGCACTGGCAGTTTCCAGCAGCTGTAAATTCTAACTAACCGTGACCACGTAGAAGCTAAAATGACAGAAAACACCAGGGGCCTCATGTACAAAGACTTGCGTGGATTTCTTACTGAAAAGTTGTGTACGGTCAAATCCAGAAAACTGCGTACGCACAAATAAATCCAGATGTATCAAACTGTGCGTACACCGGAATCCACGCACATTCCTTTTGTACATCACAACCAACGTGGAATTGAGCGCACATGAGAGAGTGGCCGACTCCGCCTTTGACACGCCTCCATATAAATATGCAAATACATTTAAATATGCCCTGCACGTTAGGAATGTCGTCTTTGCTCTATTGCAAATCATGTCGAAACGTGGAAAAAAGAGTAACTTCACGGACTGTGAACTGGAGACACTTCTGAGTGACGTAGAGAGGCACAGAAGAAGGTTTTGTTTGGCACGCTCAGCGCACAACAAACCGTCCACTTTTAAATGAGAAGTTGACCCAGTTATTTTAACATGCATAGATAGGTCAGTGGTTAGCGTGTTCGCCTTTCGTCACAAACCTCATGAGTTCGAATCCCGCATGGTACAACGTTTAAAAAAAAATTCATTCCAGATTTAAAGAACACAAGAAAACTATTTAGAATGAACAACATGAAATGAAACAATACATGTAATGAAGGCAAAAGAGGATTTCTTGTGGGTTTTTTTTAAATAGTTTTCTTGTGTTCTTTAAATCTGGAATGAATTAAAAAAAAGAAAAACGTTGTTTTCATTTAAATATACCCTGCAACAGAGGAATGTCGTCTTGTCCCATCATGCATCACGTTCTTCAACTGCTAAAACAGCTAAAAATGAACAAAAAACAAGAATTTAAGCTGTGCAGAACTATTCAGTCTTTCTGTTTTTTATATTTTTTGCAGGTTATATTCTGATTGCGTCCATGTGGATGTAATAATTGTTAATCATGTGTGTTTGGGTGGAAATAATCATTATTACCCCATCATGAACAGTTTCCAGAATCACCTGTAAGTGTCGCCAAAGGAACAAAAACCACAGAAACGTGCGTACGCCAGCCATGGGGCTGGCGTGGAGGTGCGCACATGTCCACGTTCAGTTCAGTTTTGATACATACGGAGTTTTGCGTGGATAGTGACGTACGCACGGTTTTTGTGAGTACGCACCGTTGATACATGAGGCCCCAGGTCTGAAGAAAAAGTTTTTGGGATTTTAAAACTATTAGAACGTGTGTTTGGTGTCTGGACACAACAAAACAAATGCACAAATTCACATGTAAATGCATCTACCAGTTCCCCTAATTAACATTTCATGAACCGCCCTGCACAGATTTTATGGTGCAATTATAACTGCTCTTTTTAAAAAGCATTTATAAAAAGTTATTCATATTTAAGCCCTCAGTGTTTTCAGATTTGTACTCACAGAAATAACTCATCATTCTTTTTGCGAGAAAAATTCTGAACAATGAAAACGTTAAATTATCATTAAATGATGAGAAGTGTCATTGACCAGCAACAATGCTAGTTTTCTCTATTTGCAAAAATAATCATCCATTCTGACGGCATGAATAAGAGCTATAAACATGCATCAAACTAATCAGTGCTGTGCTGTGCAACAGAAGAAAAGATGAGAAGGGACAAAGGGACTGCTGTATAGACTGGGGAAGCCCATCCAGGACATCACAAGCACTTAATGAAGTCCTCGGCTGCTAAACAATTAATACAAGCCTACACTTTATTAAGTATGCAATAAAGCCTATTATGGCTGGATGTGGAAATAACAGCCATTCTAGCAAGCATTAAAATGTCTAGCTCCATTTGAGGCTCATTTATGGAACCTCTCCCATTAAGGATACATTAATACTGCAGGCACAGTTGAAGGGCATTGGCAAGTACTCTTCTAAATATTAAAGATGGCTGTCACTGGAAAAAAATATGTTGTCAGCAGGCTGAAGAATTAGGGCTATGTAAATTTCATCACATCCCCTCACTTAATGACAAAGCAGAGATCAAAATGTCATGAAGGGCAAAAAAGCCTTCTGTATCTGATTTAAACAAAGTCAGACACAAGATGATTATTTAATGACCGCCTGCATTCTACAATGAACACATACTTTATACACACACACACAGGCAAAGGATGGACCTTACACACACTTGTATGTGTTTTTTTAACAGAACAGGAGATTATGATTGCAACAAAACCAGAAACAGACTTTTTTTCTCGAACATCTGTTATTTTATTTTGTAATATACATATATTTTACAGTACTGTAGTTGTAAATTATTGAATAGATGACATGATGGTGAGTTTGTAGGTGACCTGAATGAACTCCCAACCTCCAGTTTTGCTCCAGGACTACGTTCACAACATGAGCATACAGTGAATATTAAGTAGCAAGTTAAGGCAGTTCCCTTTCAGTCATGTCTCTCGGTGCAACATATGCTATGGGAATTGCACCCCGCGCGATTACCTGAAGGAATACATTCACGCCTTTACGGCAAGGGCGTCAGCGTTGCACCAGAGGCCCCGCCCTCTGGGTACTTAAGCTGCTGACGCCCATCCAACTTCCTCTATTTGCCCTTCACCTCGCTTAAACCTGAACTACCTCTCTTCACGGGACTTCTCTGTTGCTTCATCGCTCAACTAGAGTTGAGCTTGCTCCCTTCAGAGAGCGTACGGAGAATTGTTCCTGCGTACTGCTGGGCTAGCGAAAGCTAGTCTGGCACATTTTATCTTAACCCCAAATTATTTTCTTCTCCTCTCTCCGCAGACTGCTTCGCTCGATGGCGCTAACTGCGTCACACCGCTACCCCTGCTAATTCGTAGCGGGCTAGCCAGCGAAAGCGACACGACGGAGGAGATGTCTCAAAATAAAAGGAAAAGGATTCTGGAATGACTTGCCAGCCTTATCTCGAACATGCCTCCGGAGAAAGAAAAGCGAAAGACAAGACTTCCAAGGAAAACCAGCGCGCGCCTGTCCTAGCGGATGCGGTTTCTCCCTTTCAGCGACGGACACCCACGAGGCCTGTCCCATATGCTTGGGGATGTTACACGCAAAAATGGTGCTGGATATCCCCGACTCTTGCAAATACTGCAGCCAGATGCTGGAGGCGGTGAGGAGGCACCGGGCGGACTTCGTCGCCAAGACCATGGGCGCTACTGCAGCGCCAGCGGACCCAGACACCACCGAGCCCCTCACTCCCACGCCGAAGCTCGAGAACATGGCTCTGGATGATAGCACACAAGTCGAATGGGGTGACAGCCCTGATGTGCTGGCTCCAGTGGACTTAACAGTCGAGTTTGACACTTGAGACATGATGAACGAGGACGAGATCTCGATTTCAGCCTCAGGTGAATTTTCCGCGGAGGAGGCAGACATCAAATACGAGGAACAGGGAGAAGATCTCTCCCGCATCCCGGTACCTGTGCTCCCGGAAATTGAGTTTGCCATCCCTGCTCTGTTCGACCTGTGTCACAGAGCAACAGACGCGCTGCAGATCCCATTGCCAGAACCTCCGCCTCGTCAACAGGTCACAAGGCTGGCATGAAACTATTTTTACTCAAAGCAGCAGGTTGCCACGAGGCAAAGGATGGCCGTGTTCCCGGACTTCCTCAAGGAGCTGACTCGCACCTGGGCTCAGCCCAGAGCTCCCATGCTTTTACCACTCTCGCAGTTTCTCGATGTGGACGTGATGGATGAGGTGGGAATAGCCAACGTGCCTCAAATTGAGGACACGTTGGGCGTCTCACCTGGCTCCCAAGTCATCCGGGACAAAACCAACTCTCCCAAGCAAAGCTTGTCGAGCTTCAGCTTCTCTGCTCGAGAAATGCTACAGAGCTCAGGGACTCGTGGCACGCGCGATGAACGCGTTTGCGTTGATGCAAGCTTACCTGGCTGAAAAACTGCAAAAGCTCCAGGTAACAACGGACAAACAAGCTGCCGCTGACTTGCTGGATGAAGCCCTTAGGGCAACAGACTTTGTGCTTCGCATGATGGGAACAGCTGCTGTTGCTCAAGGCAGAGGCATGGCCGAAGTGGCCATTGCGATACGCCATCTGTGGATGACTTTAACTGACCTCCCCGAGGGACAAAAGGTACCTTTTCTCTACCACTCGATAGAACCAGCGGGATTGTTTGGGAAAGCTCTGGATCGAATTCAGACCAAGCTGGACCAGAGGCGCAAACAGGCTGAAGCTCTCCGGGTGGACATTCCCAGGAGAACCTTCGCCCTCTCCCCCTCCCCTCCCAGGGAGTCTGCTGGGGGCAGACCAGCGTAGCCTCAACATTGCTTAGCAACACGTGCCCCACCGCAAAAGCGACCGGTGTACGAGGACGAGCACCGGCAGAATCAACCATTGGGCCCACCTCAAACCGAACATGCTTGGAGCAAAAACAGGTTTGTCTCCCGCCAGGAGGTCAGACACAGGGCCTACTCGGCGAACCGGGACACCAGACAAAAGCGTACCTGATGAACCAGGTCTGCGTCTTGATTTTACACGATCAACCACCCACGCGGTACGGGGAATGATCTTTTCATGTCCAAACTTTATTTGTAGTACAGCACAAAAAGCTTGTAACTCTGTTGCATGCACGAATCATGTTTTTCCTGCTGTGAGTGACATAAAGTCAAATATGTTGTTACACTTAAGCATGAATAAAGCTCAAAAACAGACCCTCTCTGTTTTATTGACTAAAAAAAACAACAACAACAACAACAACAACATCAAACACAATAACTTCAGCAGAACGAGTCCCTCTGGCCTGCTAGCCAACATAAAGGGAGAGGGCCATTTCCCCCCCCTCCCTCACGGCTCACGGGGTGTTAGCCTAATCAATAAGCCCCAGCAGGCTGCCTCTGTTCCGTCTGTAGCAGACAGGCATAGAGGTGTCTGCAAGCAAACCCCACACCCCTCACGGAGAGGGTGAGGTGAGGGGGGGTGACGTGCTCCAGTCCCCGCTTCGTTGTGAACCACGGGTCAGACAATATACAAAGCAAGCAAACCCGTGACCTGTCCATGCCCCAGGGATGCGCGCCGACAGAATCTGACGACCCATTTTCCTGGACACCCATTCAACGGCTCCCAGTAAGGGCCGGGGGCGACGGCAGAAGCTCATAGGCCACCACAAGCTTCACACATTCACAAAGGCAATTGTGATCAAACTGCTGTGTGTGTAAACAAACCAGGGCTGAATCAGATTCCTCTTCCTCTTAAAGGGAACTGAGCTCTCTGTCACCAACCAATTTAAAGTCTGCCAAGCACTAAGGACCATCTCCACGTTCTCACGCTGCAGCTGTCCCCTTATCATTGATGGGCGACATGCAATGTTCAAGCAGTGATCCTGCAGCACGTGATCATACTCACTGTGCTGGTTCAGTTCTGCTCTTAAACAATATCCCCCCACCGAGTGAAACACAGACCCCGGGCAGTTTGTCTGGCTCCAACGCCCTGTTAAGGCCGGAGACCAGTAAACCAGACCCAACCAAGGAACGGGTTGGGATCAGGAGATCTGCTCGCTTACAAAACTTGCAGCTCCTCAGTCCCATGACCCCCAACAACAAGAGGAAAAACAGACATTCTGTTCCACTTTTGTCTAATAATGACAACGGATGGCCTCTGTCCTCGAACACTCTCAACCAGAATAGTATGGCAGCACATCTGCAAAAAGGCCCTCTCCCTAACATGGTTGACCCTCAGGGGATCACATAATCCAGGGCCCTTGGAGGAGAACTGGTTCTACCAACTGCTCCTCTTCAGGGACACACTACGTCACCAGAAGGAGCAGTCTTGCTGCTTAGGCTGGGAGCTGTGGAAAATTTCAGCTTGGTGGCAGAAAGGAACAAGCTGGTGGCATCAGGCCTACCAGAAAATGTGGTAAAAAAAATCCAGGATACACAAGCTATGTCAACATAGTCTCTTTACGCACAGAAATGGCGTATTTTTGAAGCTTGGTGCACAGAAAGAAATAGTATTTCTTATTCATGTGACCTAGCTCAGCTCCTACTTTTCTTCAGGACCTACTGGAAAAGGGTCGTTCTTTCTCAACAACTAAGGTGTTCCTATCAGCAATTTCAGCCTGCCACAAAGGTTGGGGAAACAGGACGCCTGGCGCACAACCAATCATAATAAGATTTATGAGGGGTGTGCTAAGAATGAGACCCCCCAGCAGGATCCTGACCCCTGGTTGGTGTAGGGTTCCTGGTTTTCTCCCTGTGTTAGTCTCTCCCACTCTCTCCACAGCACATTTCTAATTGTCCTGATGAGACCCACCTGTTGCTGCCTGATGAGGACTGGTTCTGGTGGCCTACTTAAGCAGCAGCTGGACACCTCTTCAGTGCTGGGACAACTTCTGCCTTTGGGACCTCCATGTCCTGCTCCTCTGAAGTCCTTCCACGGTCTTCCTCCAGCACTCTCGGGTGCACCTGCAGAAATCATCAAGAGTCCAGTCCATCAGCTACTCAACAAAAGGCTGGGTCTGCCTGTTCCTCTCTCCACCGCTCCTCACCTATATTCAACACCACGCCAAGAACCAGGACCACTCTTCTTTGATTCATCCATCTAAGACAACAAGTAAGACAATTCTGATTACTTCGAGATTCAAACATCAACCCTCCAAGATTGGATACTCACCTCTACTCCGTTCTCTTGCAGCTCCAGGCTTCCACCTTCACCTGTAAATAAAGAACACTTATTTTGTATTCCTGGTTGTTGTGTATTCTTTCTCGGTCTGCCATTTCGGGGTCGTACAAACGCCACCATGATAGTTTGTCCCAGCCAAACTGACCC
Organism: Garcialebias charrua; assembly: GCA_038048925.1. Taxonomy (NCBI): domain Eukaryota; kingdom Metazoa; phylum Chordata; class Actinopteri; order Cyprinodontiformes; family Rivulidae; genus Garcialebias; species Garcialebias charrua. The sequence continues at coordinate 8,210 of JBBPBX010004848.1, forward strand.
CTCTGGCACGACTGGGGAGGAACCACCTCAACCAGGTAGTAGTCAGGGAACAGACTCTGTAACTTTAGCCTTACAACAAGTTCTTAAACAACAAGAAACTATGCAAAAAAATCTCCTTCAACTAGGGAGTATGGTACATTCTCTCCAACAAAAGACAAAGATTAATCCCTCTTCTCCTCCCAAACAGTCTACAAGCATGGAACCCACGGAGACCAGGCACGTTCAACATGTCAAGGAACCTGACATCAAGCCTTCTGAATTTTTTGAGGGCGATACAAGGAAATGCGGTGGTTTTTTGCTTCAATGCAACCTGGCGTTCAGCCGTGCCCCGGTAACGTACTCCACTGACTCGTCTCGTGTGTCATATATTGTCGCCTCTCTTAAGGGTGAAGCCCTGCAGTGGGCCAACGCTTACCTCCGACGACGTCGAATCGAGACTTTGCCATTTGCTGATTTCATCCAGGACTTCCTCAAGGTATTTGACTATCCTTTGTTACAAGAGGAAGCCGCTCAGAAATTATTTTCAGTCCGGCAAGGACGAGAGACTGTGGCGAAGTTCTCCATTCACTTCCGCATTCTGGCGGAGGAATCCGGTTGGGGTGAGAGGGCGTTACGTAGTTCCTTTCTGAATTCGCTCAATAGCAACATTAAAGATCAACTGTTCACTAGTGAATTACCTGCTGACCTAGATGGAACTATTGCCTTGGCTATTAGAGTTGATAACAGAGCTCGAGAACGTCAGATGGAGGAGAACTACAACTCCCATCAACAACTGTCATCCGGAAGGACTCCACCGGTTCCCATGACGTCATTTTCCGAACCCGAGCCGATGCAGATCGGACACACTCGGCTGACACCGGAGGAGCGACAGAGACGCCTACAAAACAAAGCCTGTCTATATTGTGGAAGGAAGGGACACACTTTATCCGCCTGTTCTCTGCGGGTAAAAGATTGAGCCCACCAGTTAAAAAGGAGATGCTGGTGGGTACTATTTCTGATACTCCTGTAAATTGTTTGAAACTGCCCGTCACCCTTTGTATTAACACTGTGACTTTCCCTGTTCAGGCCCTGGTCGACTCGGGTGCCGAACAAAATTTGATCAGCCAGAGCTTGGTGGACGAACTCCAGATCCAGTCTCTAAAATTGGACCAAGACATCTCTGTTTCTGCTCTCACTGGTCAAACAGTTTCAACCATTTCACACAAGACAATAAAATTTAGGTTTGTGGTATCTGGTAACCACCAAGAATTGGGTGATTTTCTTATTGTCGAGAAACAGAGATTGCCCATCATTTTGGGTTATCCATGGCTCAGGTTACATAACCCTCACATCAATTGGGAGGAGGGTCGTATTGACAATTGGGGGGTGCGTTGCTCAGCTGAATGTCTTCGCTCAGCCATCTCTTCTAGCCCTGTCAAACAAACACCTTTTGAACCCATTGATTTATCCGTGGTCCCTGAAGTTTACCACTCCTTAGCAGCTGTTTTCAGTAAACAAAAAGCTTTGTCGTTGCCGCCACACAGGCCATACGATTGTGCCATTAACCTGATACCCGGAGCTCCACTACCGTCTAGCAGACTGTACAACATCTCTGGTCCTGAAAGGGCGACGATGACGGAATACATCGAGGCGTCATTAAAGAGTGGCATCATCCGTCCATCCACATCCCCTCTGGGTGCTGGTTTCTTCTTTGTGGCAAAGAAGGACAAGTCTCTTCGACCTTGTATTGATTACCGGGGCCTTAATCAAATTACGATTAAAAACAAATACCCTCTTCCACTCATCGATTCAGTTTATGAGCAACTTCGAGAAGCAACAGTCTTCTCTAAACTGGATCTCAGGAATGCATATCACCTCGTACGTATGCGCCAGGGAGATGAATGGAAGACTGCCTTCAAGACACCCATGGGCCATTTTGAGTACTTGGTCATGCCTTTTGGCTTAACCAACGCCCCTGCCGTTTTTCAGTCACTGGTGAATGATGTACTACGGGATTTCCTTGGGGTGTTCGTCTTCGTCTACCTAGATGACATTCTCATTTTTTCCAAAGGTCAGGACCAACACATCTGCCATGTAAAGTCAGTGTTACAACGTCTTCTGGAAAATCATTTATATGTCAAGACTGAAAAGTGCGAGTTTCACATCTCTACAGTCTCTTTCCTGGGGTTCATATTCGAGAGAGGACAGGTAAGATCAGACCCAGCGAAGATTAATGCCTCCTACCCACCGCACAACTGCAAACGCGCCTGCCGCCCCCTTTTTGCCGCTGGTCACGGTCCCACTGGCCACTGAACACCGTCTGATGACGTACACTAGGGGGTAGCAGAGGGAGGGGTCTCTGGCTTGTTTTCCGGGTTCAGTTGTTGTGTAAACTGCACCTCCGACGGTCTTCGATGAGATTAAAACTTTTTTTTATGTTTGGGGTGATCTACACTGGAGAGTACACCAGCCTGTCAGCAGCAACTGTAAAAATGCCACGTTTCTTACCGGAGTTTGGTTCCAATTCCTGGAGGCTGGATCCGGTGAGTTTAAAAAGTCCGAAAAAAGTCCCGTTGTGGTTGTGTAATCAGATAGCGAGGCTCTCCCGACTGTTTGCCGGATGCGTCGAGCCGCCAGAGATCAACATTTGGGACGTCTGCGGCTCGACGGCGACGCGCGCGTGCGTGTGCAGGCTGCCGTCGCGCCGCTTCGATCAGTTGAATCTCGCCGCTTCCTTGTTCCCCGTGACTCCACGCGTCTCCTCCATAGACTTTGAATGTAAACCGGTGTTATCCGGCCGCTTCGGCCGCCCGACGCCGGGGGCGGTGGGTAGGAGGCATAAGGCGGTGGTGGACTGGCCTACTCCTACGACCCGAAAACAACTTCAACGCTTCTTGGGATTTGCCAATTTTTACCGACGTTTTATAAAGGATTATAGCAAAGTTGCCGTGCCTCTAACCCAACTGACGTCTTCCCTCAGGAGGTTTGACTGGCCTCTGGACGCTGAAAGAGCTTTCACTAACCTCAAAACTTTGTTTTTCACAGCTCCCATTCTGTCTGGGGATGTGAAAGGCAGGAGAGTGTAAGTCTGTCTGGCAGATGCTCAAAGGCTGTGACCTGCAGTAAAATGCTAATCAAAGCTGGCCTAAATCCGCTGGCCCTATTCCCAGTGGGCTCAGTCATGGTGGGACCCTTCTGTCGAAGGTCACTCCAGATGGTTCAAGGAAGGCTCTTATGCACCAAAAAAAAAAGCCCCTGTTAGGTTTCCTTGGAGATGAGATGGAGGTTTAATCTATGTGATGCTGCTACGGTATATATAATCAGATATTAAAATTAGTATGTGTCTGTGTTACCAAAGAAGGATCAGATTTGAGATGTGTGCTGGAGGATCTTGTAGAGGTTTTAGATAAAAATGTTGTGTTGTGTAGATCAAAGTCAGACAGTGGTTTGTCTGCATGGATGTTCACTGAACCTAATGATGGTGAAGGTGACAACCATGTTTGTTTTGATTACATTCATAATGAAAGAGGGTTTGATGAAGTCAAAATGTAATCAAATGATCTGCAGAAAAGAGCCAGTTGAAGGTGAAGGACCCACAGATCTTACAGGCAGAAGACAAACATAAACTGAACAGCTGCGCAAAGAGAAAAAGTTCAAAAATCAAAGAGATAAGGAATAAAAAAACAAACCAGAGATATAAAGGCAGACACCAGGAAGAAAGACAATCGTCTGATAGAGTAAAGGGAACCAGACAGCATGCAGACAGAGGGAACTAATGAAAACTGAACAACTGAGAGGCAGACCACAAACAAAGGCCAGGTGAGACGAGAGCTGAACAAAACCAGGAAGACAGACTCTACAGAGTCAACAGAAAATAATAATAATGTAAACCACAGAGAACAAGGAGTCAAAATGATCAGGTGAACTCCAGAGAACAGTTCAACCAAGCAGAGCTGTTCTCTTTAGACTGACTTAAAGCCTGAAACTTTAATAAGAAGTTACCACAGTGGTTCTGATGTTTCTTTGTGAACTCAGACTTTCTGCTTTCATCTCTTGTTCACATTAAAATGCCATGATGTTCCGTGCATCAGCCGACACGTTTCCTGCTCCACATTCACAAACCCAACCATAAAGTAACAAGAAAAAATGTGCTTGCCTTCAAACTTCATTCGTAGAGGACAGCAGCTTGTAGTCTATGAAACGGGGAGAATACTGTATATAGATCTCAATGGAAAACAATGATGCTACTTTTAGGAAATGAGGGAATATTCCTCATTTGTTGATGACGACTGTTCAAGAAATCAGACTAGAGCACCAGACTGTGGAAGATGTGGACACCTCCAAATATCTGGGCACAGTTATTGACAGTAAACTGACCTAACTGGTTTTATACCAGTACAGGTAGTCCTCGACTTACGATGTAGATCCGTTCCTACGTGGCGTCGTAAACCGATTTTCGACGTAAGTCGGAATATACGTACGTACTTCACCATATACATGTACAGTACTGTATTACCAAGCACTTAGCCTATCCTAACACAGTACTGTACCGTACATAATTATCAAAAAACACTTCATTTGGGAGCCATAATGAAGGGAAAAAAGAGTTTATGGCCTACTGGGATGCTGGTGACGCCGTCCTCCTCGGTCCATCCGCCATATTCCTATTCCGTTTACGACGTAGAACCGCTGTCCATCCGCCGTATTCTGTATTCCGTTCACGACGTAAAACCGCCGTCCATCCTTCCGTATTCCACCTTCATTCTGCTCGATGGAGCAACCGTCAAATTAGCTTCATTTCACTGCACTGCTCCGGCGTATTCCGTTCACGATGTAAAACCGCCGTCCATCCTTCCGCATTCCGTTTACGACATAAAACCACCGTCCATCCTTCCGTATTCTGTTTACGACGTAAAACCGCCGTCCATCCTTCCGTATTCTGTTTACGACGTAAAACCGCCGTCCATCCTTCCATATTCCGTTTACGACGTAAAACCACCGTCCATCCTTCTGTTTTCCATTTACGACGTAAAACCACCATCCATCCTTCCGTATTCCATTTACGACGTAAAACCACCGTCCATCCTTCCGTATTCCATTTACGACGTAAAACCGCTGCCCATCCTTCCGTATTCCGTTTACAACCATCCGCCGTATTCCGTTTACGACGTAAAACTGCCGTCCATCCTTCCGTATTCCACCTTCATTCTGCTCGATGGAACAACCGTCAAATTAGCTTCATTTCACTGCACCGCTCCGGCGTATTCCGTTTACGACGTAAAACCACCGTCCATCCTTCCGTATTCCGTTTACGACGTAAAACCGCCGTCCATCCTTCCATATTCCGTTTACGACGTAAAATCACCGTCCATCCTTCCGTATTCCACTTACGACGTAAAACCACCGTCCATCCTTCCGTATTCCATTTACGACGTAAAACCACCGTCCATCCTTCCGTATTCCATTTACGATGTAAAACCGCCGTCCATCCTTCCGTATTCCGTTTACAACGTAAAACCGCCATCCATCCGCCGTATTCCGTTTACGACGTAAAACTGCCGTCCATCCTTCCGTATTCCACCTTCATTCTGCTCGATGGAACAACCATCAAATTAGCTTCATTTCATTGCACCGCTCCGGCGTATTCCGTTTACGACGTAAAACCACCGTCCATCCTTCCGTATTCCGTTTACGACGTAAAACCGCCGTCCATCCTTCCGTATTCCGTTTACGACGTAAAACCACCGTCCATCCTTCCGTATTCCGTTTACGACGTAAAACCGCATTCACAGTACAGTACTGTACAGTGCAGTATTCCTCCGCTGCTGCACCGCATACAGTACAATACTGTATTCTTCCGCCACTGCGTTACAACGTTTATGACGTAAAACCGCGTGGCTCGAAATAAGGCTTTTTTGTTTATTTTAATTTTATTTTTTTAGATGTGTCGTAACCACGAAACGTCGTAAACTCGAGACCGTCGTAACCCGAGGACTACCTGTACTTAGTTTTACATCTGAGAATCAAATCTGTGTCCTGATGGGAGGAGCCTGAACTGGCAGTGCAGAGGATGAGACACATCTCTTCAGATGGATGTGGATAATCTCTGGAGTACAATAATCTGGGCTTAGCTGCATCTCACCTGTCAACTTACTGGACCATTTGACTGTTTGGTTCAGGCAGTTCTTGTTTTTAAGAGTTAAAATATCAAACCAGGACACCAAGCAGTAAAACAACCGATTCAATAAAAGCTCGATAAAATAAAGTCAACAAGGTTTTATCGATGTGGAAGGAAGAACGCTTCCTGAGGACAAACAGGCGCTGGTTCCCTTCCCTACAGACAGTTTTGTTCCTATTGCCATATGCTTCCAAAATTCAATTTAGCTCAACACCTTTTTTAAATCGTTTTTGATTCATGTTATATTTATTTTTTATATTTATTGTGTGTCTATGTCAAGTTTCCTGTCTGACAAGAAAGCTGACTCACCTCACTGTAGCCGAATCTACCAAGGGTATAAATAATGTTGATTGATTGATTGATTGATTGATGTGCTGAACAGAACAATCTAATCTTTAAACCTCCACACTCAAGAGGTGTACTATATGACACTGTCCCATTTCATTGATCCAATCTAGTATTTATTAAATATATTTTGATGCGCGGATGTACTAATGAAAAAAGTTACATAAACAATTTTGGGGATGATTCAGAAAATCCAGACAAAATATAAGAAAGTATGCCGCTTTTTCTCGTCCACACATATCTCTGGTGTCATGCAGCACAAGTTTTCATTTTGTTTGTTTGTTTTGTTGTGTTTTTGTTTTTGAACACGGCAGTCTAATTGTATCTTTTTGGCGCACAGCAGGAAATAGGATACAGCTGTTTCTTGTGCTGAAAATCTTGTAGATATTTTCAAAAGCTCTGGTTTAATAGAATAGCTAGGCTTACCTGTAAATGCAATGGCTTGAAAATGAAATGGAATTATGTCCTTGAAGAAACATTGTTTGTGATTAAATGTGACAATTGAAAGGCTCACATTTAATCACCACCGACATGTGGCACAACGACTGACTTCAGGGACAGCAGAATGTATCATTTAGTATTGTTTGACAATCTGAGGTTCAGTTTATATCTGGCAACACTGAATGTAACTTCAAGCTCATGAGCTGCCTGTGTTGCCATGATGCTCTGATGGGGTAGAGGCAGGGCAGTCGATTGGGACCAGAAAGTCGCAGGCTCGACTTCCCACCATTCCCACATGCCGTGGTGTCTCTGAGCAAGACACCTACCGGTAATCCCTAACTGCTCCCCGGGTGCTTACATAGCTGCCCACTGCTCCACCTGGGTGTATCTCAGGTGTGATGGGTTAAATACTGTACAGAGAACTAATGTCATCATTGCATAGAAACGCACAATGATGACAACACGTAGAACTTTAAATTTGATTTTAATCCAGCTAGAGATCCTCCATCATACTATAAACTTTGAGCTCAACATAACTGGCTAAAGACTTTTTAGTAAAGTTGCCTGGAGTAAAACAAAATTATATCTATCCATTCTGTTTAATCTCTTCTCCTTTACGGGTGGTGGGGAGCTGCTGTCCGTCTCACTAGCTATGTTTACATGGACATAAGTAATTGGATTAAACGGTCATTCAGAATAAAAATGCGTCATGTAAATGCTCCATTTGGATTATTTTTTATTGATTCAGCTCGATACAAATTAATTTATAATCAGAATGAGATGGGTGGTTTATACCGATTCATAATCTGAATGATGTGCATGTAAACACTTAATCTGATCATTGTTTTCCAATCGTGGAAAACTGACCTGACTGTGCATGTGTGACTCACGTCTACCTCATATATTTCCGCCTGACTAATGCTAATATGTTGGGGAAGTAAAACTGGTCGGTGAGCGACACAACATTTCCACTAGAAACTTTGAAAGAGCTCAAAGTGATCTGTATTAGTAACATCTCCACCATCATTAAAACCTGTCGCCGGTCCATTTTGGGCGCTCGGGTTTGTTTACGTTCATCCTGGAAGTAGAACTTCTTCTTCTGTGTTTTTTTAAGGATAGTTTACCACATGTGCATCTTAGTACTTCAGAATAAAAGCGTGCTGCACGTAAACGATACATTCGGATTATTTAATCTGAAAACCTTTCAATCTGGTCAAAAAAGTTTGTACATGTAAACATAGCTACGGTGTAAGAGGAGGGGGACACCCCGGACCTGTCTCCAGTCAGGGACACGTAGAGACAATTTAGAGTCACCAGTCAGTCTAACATGCATGTTGTTGGTCTGTGGGAGGAAACTGGAGAACCAGGAGAAAACCCACGCATGCAAACTCCACTCAGAAAGGCCCCTTGCAGGGAAGAGAACCTGCAACCTTCTCACTGAGAGGCAACAGCTCTAGTGACTGCACTTGATTACCGTACTTTAAACAAAAAAAGTGTATTTTTTCAAAGAACTAGTATCCATCCATCCATCCATCCATTTTCGTCCGCTTATCCGGGGTCGGGTCGCGGGGGTAGCAGCCTAAGTAGGGAGGCCCAGACTTCCCTCTCCCCAGCCACTTGGAGCAGCTCCTCTGGGGGAATCCCAAGGCGTTCCCAGGCCAGCCGAGAAACATAGTCCCTCCAGCGTGTCCTGGGTCTTCCTCTGGGTCTCCTCCCGGTGGGACATGCCCGGAACACCTCACCAGGGAGGCGTCCAGGAGGCATCCTAACCAGATGCCCGAGCCACCTCAACTGGCTCCTCTCGATGTGGAGAAGCAGCGGCTCTACTCCGAGTCCCTCCCGGATGACTGAGCTTCTCACCCTATCTCTAAGGGAGAGTCCAGACACCCTGCGGAGAAAACTCATTTCAGCCGCTTGTATCCGAGATCTCGTTCTTTCGGTCATAACCCAGAGCTCATGACCATAGATGAGGGTGGGAACGTAGATCGATCGGTAAATTGAGAGCTTTGCCTTTTGACTCAGCTCTCTCTTCACCACGACAGACCGGTACAGCGCCCGCTTCACTGCGGACGCTGCACCTATCCGCCTATCGATCTCACGCTCCAGTTTTCCCTCATTCGTGAACAAGATCCCGAGATACTTAAACTCCTCCACTTGGGGCAGGACCTCCTCCCCGACCCGGAGAGGGCATGCTACCCTTTTCCGGCTCAAGACCATGGCCTCGGATTTGGAGGAACTGATCCTCATCCCGGCTGCATCACATTCAGCTGCAAACCGCTCCAGCGAAAGCTGTAGATCACGAACTGATGAAGCCAATAGGACCACATCATCTGCAAAAAACAGAGAAGCGATTCTAAGGCCACCAAAACGGATCCTCTCAACACCTTGGCTGCGCCTAGAAATTCTGTCCATAAAAGTTATGAACAGAATCGGTGACAAAGGGCAACCTTGGCGGAGTCCAACTCTCACAGGGAACGAGCCTGACTTACTGCCAGCGATGCGGACCAAGCTCTGACACCGGTCGTACAGGGACCCAACAGCCCGTATCAAAGGGCCCGGTACCCCATACTCCCGGAGTACCCCCCACAGAAGCCCCCGAGGGACGCGGTCGAATGCCTTTTCCAAGTCCACAAAGCACATGTAAACTGGTTGGGCAAACTCCCACGCACCCTCCAGGACCCTGTTGAGGGTGTAGAGCTGGTCTAGTGTTCCACGACCAGGACGAAAACCACACTGCTCCTCCTGAATCCGAGGTTCGACTATCCGACGGACCCTCCTCTCCAGAACCCCTGAATAGACCTTACCAGGGAGGCTTAAGAGTGTGATCCCCCTATAGTTGGAACACACCCTACGGTCCCCCTTTTTGAATAGGGGAACCACCACCCCAGTCTGCCAATCCAAGGGAACTGCCCCCGATGTCCACGCGATATTGCAGAGTCGCGTAAGCCAACACAACCCCACAACATCCAGAGCCCTAAGGAACTCAGGACGAATCTCATCCACCCCAGGAGCCTTGCCACCGCGGAGCTTTTTAACCACCTCGGCGACCTCAGCACCAGAGATTGGAGAGCCCGACCCAAAGTCCCCAGGCTCCACTTCCTCAGTGGAAGACGTGCCAGTAGGATTGAGGAGGTCTTCGAAGTACTCCGCCCACCGACTCACAACATCCCGAGTTGAGGTCAACAGCACGCCATCCCCACCATAAATGGTGTTGGTCGCGTACCGCTTTCCCCCCCTGAGACGTCGGATGGTGGACCAGAATCGCCTCGAAGCCGTACGGAAGTCATTCTCCATGGCCTCTCCGAACTCCTCCCACGCCCGAGTTTTTGCCTCAGCAACCACCCGAGCCGCATGCCGCTTGGACTGCCGGTATCTATCTGCTGCTTCCGGGGTCCCACAGGCCAAAAAGGCCCAATAGGACTCCTTTTTCAGCCTGACAGCATCCCTCACCGCCGGTGTCCACCACCGGGTTCTAGGGTTGCCACCACGACAGGCACCAACAACCTTGCGGCCACAACTCTGATAAGCTGCCTCGACAATAGAGGCGCGGAACATGGCCCACTCGGGCTCAATGTCCCCCGCCTCCCTCGGAACGTGTTCAAAGCTCTCCCGGAGGTGGGAGTTAAAGCTCCGTCTTACGGGAGACTCTGCCAGACGTTCCCAGCAGACCCTCACAATACGTTTGGGTCTGCCAGGTCTGACCGGCATCCTCCCCCACCATCGGAGCCAACTCACCACCAGGTAGTGGTCAGTTGACAGCTCCGCCCCTCTCTTCACCCGAGTGTCCAGGACATGCGGCCGCAGATCAGATGAGACGACAACAAAGTCGATCATCGAACTGCGACCTAAGGTGTCCTGGTGCCAAGAGCACACATGGACACCCTTATGCCTGAACATGGTGTTTGTTATGGACAATCCATGACGAGCACAGAAGTCCAACAACAGAACACCGCTCGGGTTCAGATCAGGGGGGCCGTTCCTCCCAACCACACCCCTCCAGGTCTCACTGTCATTGCCCACGTGAGCGTTGAAGTCCCCCAGCAGAACAAGGGAGTCCCCAGGAGGCGCACCCTCCAATACCCCCTCCAAGGACTCCAAAAAGGGTGGGTAATCTGCGCTGCCGTTTGGTGCATAGGCACAAACAACAGTCAGAGCCCGTCCCCCCACACGTAGGCGAAGGGAGGCTACCCTCTCGTTCACCGGGGTGAACCCCAACGTACAGGCACCGAGATGGGGGGCAACAAAAAAAGAACTAGTAAGTTTATGCAAATCAAGACCAAGAACTTTTTACAAACCAATCCAAAGGACCATTTTTCTACGCACAATATTCAGTTTTTTTCGTGCTTCACAATGTTTCTGTGTTTTTACTCACTTTAGGTGTGATTTTTCACCGTGCTTCTCTTTCCTCCGTCTCCACCAGGCTTCTAATCCCATCGACATAGCAGCACGTCCTGGAGCAGTCCCTCACACGCTGCTGCAGAAGGATCCACGGGTGAGCGCCTCAGCCAGCCTCCTCCACCTGTGTTGCTTTACGGTCACCTCTGAAGAGTCCCCTCTGAGGTTATACAGTCATATCTGAGTCAATCGTCCAGCAAGCTAACTCCATACAGCATGTAGTGGTCAGAACAAAAAGCAATAAGAGGGTCTTCATTTAGTCTTACTCTTCAGACAAAACACCTGTTTGAACATATGTATGATGTGTAGGGGTTGAACGAGTACCGTAAACACCGGTGTATAATACGCTTCGGTGTATAATATGCAGGACATTCAAATGAGCAATAAAAGTGCGTATTATACACCGGTGTTTACGGTACATCATTTTTAAACTCGACATTAACATAATAAAGCTTGAGTAGAACTCGAGTAGTTGATGATGTCATAGGATCTTAAGATGAAAAAAAAAAACGTCATTTAATATTTACAAAAAAAAAGGACCAACAAAACATTGGGAGTGTATACAGGTGGTCCCCGACTTACGAGCGAGTTCCGTTCCTACGAGGTGCTCGTAACACGAAATCTCGTACGTCGGAATCCGAAACACGTGTCACTCGTAAGTCCGGATTTTCGGTCGTAAGTCGGAAAATGTATGCTAGCGCTACTACGAACACCCATTTTTCAACACAAACGTACATACTGGTTCATAAACATGCTCAGAACTTTGTTTACAAACTGTTAGCTAACACACTTTCATCTAAAAACACATGCCAGTGCTGTATTTTCTGTATGTTCTGTACAACTTTACTGTTCGTTAGTCAGCTCGTAAGTCCGGAACCTCGTAAGTCGATGTGCTCGTACGTCGGGGACCACCTGTTGGACTACCATTTATCAAACTACCATTTATCAAACTGCAGATAAGTCACAGGAAAACCAAAACTATTAGTTTTTATTATTAGGCTGCAAAAGTGAAAGAAACGTGCGGCACGTCAAAAACGAAACCAAAAACAGTGGGGCGGTCGACCACCCCGCACCTGCAACAGTCCACGCAACACCGCCCCCTATGGCCACAATATACGGTGGTCACAGATTCACCCCGCACCTGCAACAGTCCACGCAACACCGCCCCCTATGGCCACAATATACGGTGGTCACAGAATTTGGTGCAACACCGGTTCGCAACACGCTCCAAACAGGAAGTTGATTCATTTTCTGTTGTGTAACTGCGACGTGATGACGTCACTACGAATACTCGACGTGAAATTGAATAAACTCGATAGAGGTCCTAGGATTCGATGTGTCGATTACTCGAGTAGTCTGTTAAAGCCCTAATGATGTGTACTGTATGTGTAAAAATGAGGCTTTTACAGGACATGACTGACTTTATGTCCTTGTTGTTGATGTTAATGATCATCTGTTGTCTATTTAGATGAGTGATCCGTTCAGGACGTCTGTGAGGGTAAGTACCGTATATGACTGATTGATTTTTGTAAAGTGCTTTGTCTCTCTGGCCAGGCCACAAAGTTCAAAACCTCAAATTGCTCAACAAATCACAATCAAGCACATGCATTAAGGTTAGCTTTAACGTCTTTAGCTTGTATTAATCTGTTGCATTGTTGAAGATTCTTTTAGCTTTCCACTTTGTTGTTTGGCCAGAAAACCTCAACGCCAGAATCCAGTTTTAGCTCCCCGTATGAAAGCCAGCAGGCTAACCCCAGTTTCTTTCTAAACTTTTAGAAGCCTGGCAAGTGGTGTGCAGTACATGTCCAGATTGCATGGCAGATCTACCACCACCAGCAGAAAATGAAGGTGCGTGAGATGGATAATTTTGTCCTTCAGAAATCTCTTTGTGTAAAATCGGACGCATTCTGTTGATTATGAAATAATAACTAAAAGAATAACAAGCACACAATAGGTCTGATCTTGTTGTAGTTGAAACATAAATGGCTTAATTATCTGCAATCATGCCTCTTGTTTAACAAAAAAAGAAAACATTAGGGAAGAAAATGGCAGATAATATAAAAACTGAAAGATGTAAAAGTCTTCTTCCCCTGATGGTGTGACTTTTTTTTTCTTCCTAAAACATCAAAAAAAAATAAGCAAGATTCCATTTTTTTTTTTAATCTACCAGCTAGGAAAGGAGTAATTAAGCAACGCGTCTGGTCCTCGAGCTAAATTAATAGTTAAATAGCTGCACTTGTAAAAATGCCATGTGTACATAAGACTGAAACTCTGTGTGGAGGTGGTGTGTCCATTCTGTGGAGACCCTCTAATGGGCCTTGTGGTGTCAGTCCTTCTTGGGCGCTGAATAGGGGTGCGAATCTCTCAGTGTCTGGTGAATCGATTCGATTCCGATTTTTGGTGTCACGATTCGATTCAAATTCGATTTTTCGATTCAGAAACGATTTTCAATTCAGAAACAATTTTTCTATTGAAATGGTTATAAATTTAGTTTCAGTGATGTAACTGACAAGCTGAAAAGAATAAACAACAATGTAAACAAATTTATTCAACCTTTATTTACGGTAGTCAGGTAAATCTCATTGAGCCTCGTGGACTCATTTACAAGAGCGACCTGCTACAAACTAAAGAATGACGAAAGTAATGGTAGAATTTCCTTAAACAATAAACAATAGAAAAACATAAAAGAGAAATTAGAAGAGAAAAATAGAACTTTTATTTAAAACAATAATTTTAGGTTCCTTATTGTATCAAATTTTTTGCATCGTTTGGTATTTATACCAAAAATAGGAACAAATAATACAGGAATGCATAAAATTCTGTAACTTAAATTACCAGTATTGGCTTAGTTGCTTGGATTTCTCTAAACCAATACAATAAAAATCTAGGAACAAATAATTTATCCATCCATCATCTTTACCCACTTCTTCCTTTTAGAGTCACGGGGGTCACTGGTGTCCATGTCCAACCATCACTGTGAGAGAGGTGGGGGACACCTGGACAGGTCTCCAGTCCATCACAGACAAATAATTCAAAATATATTAATGCAAAAGTAAACAGACTTCAGCCTACCATAGTGCATTAACCTTTAACTCAAAATAAAATACAGACTTTACTTTTTTTTTTTACCATATTGATTCATATTTAGTAAATCATTAACACAATTTCAAAACCTGTGCAAACCTGCATTAAAATCTCTTCTGAACTGTAATTTATAAACATCAATTGTATCATTTAGAACTGGCTCCAGGTGATGTGTCACATCTGGTCTCTCCAACCTGTTAAAACACAAATTACATTAAGTTTGTTGTATAACTTGTCTATAAGTTTTAGTGTAATATGAGAAAATAACAGTTACCTTTGAGCTGCATCAGAACTTCTCCCTCGTTATTCTTGTTTCATGCTGGAGCTGCGTCTGCTTTCACTTTCATCTTCCGCGCATTTTATCGTATTTCCAAATTACTGTACCGTAATTTTATTTGACACTTCTTGCAAACAACCGTGCTATTGTTAAGCTCCGTCTTCCCTCAGAACATTGTAGGATCTGAAATTATTTTTAAAGACGAAGGAGCGGGTTGAATCGCGCTGTCCTCCTGCTCCATGCTAGCAGGCTCCATTCAGATAAAGGGAGCTGGCTAACTAGCGTTGTGTACGGTGGCCTACACTGCCAAAATTCTACGGCTGCCGAATGGACACATAATGCAATATGCAGTACGCTCAGAAATAGGAGCGGAAAATATATAAAATTATAAATCTATTTTGGGGCTTTTAGAATGGATTCAGAATCGCCAGGACTAAGAATCTAGATTCTTTTAAAAATCGATTTTTTTTTCTGCACCCCTAGCCCTGAACCCCCCATCATAAAGGCTTTAGTGTTCCTAACCAGCTTACCTACATGCATGCGCGTAGCCAGGGGGGTTCGCGGGGTTCGAACGAACCGCCCACTTTGCCTATGAAGTCCCACCTAGGGATTTTATGAGGGGCGGTTCGTTTAAAGGAAAAGTTGACCTGGAAAAAGCAACACGCCTCGGTGGTTCACTGGAAGCGCGTCGGGTTGCCGCTCCAAACCTTATCTCGACGGGTTCGATCCTCACTTGGTTGAACTTATTTTACGTTTGTCTTTTATTGGATTAAAAAAAGGAGTTAATATGCCTGTGGTTAACACAAACTCCTTTTTTTTTATCCAATAAAAGACAAACGTAAAATAAGTTCAACCAAGTGAGGATCAAACCCGAGTCAAGAAAAGGTTTGGAGTGGCAACCCGACGCGCTTCCAATGAACCACCGAGGCGTGTTGCTCTTTCAAGGTCCGCTTTTCCTTTAAACGAACCACCCCTCATAAAATCCTGGCTACGCCCATGCCTACATGTCACCACGCAGCTAGCCAGAACTGCAGCCGTTGTTAATGCCTCTGGTCTCTCCCTCATTGTGTTGCTGGAAATGTGCTGTTCTCTCATTTTTTGTATGCCTGTTCTTTTTTTTAATGCCCTTTTTTTTCTGTCTACAGCAAATGCAGCTTGACCCCCACAAGCTAGACATGAATGGAAAGCTGGACCTGTTCAGTCGACCCCCGGCTCCAGGAGTCTTCCCAGGGTTCCCGTATCCTCACGACCTGGCACGACCGCTCTTCCCTTCCACAGGTCAGCCATGTTGTCTCAGCACCCAGCACGTCTTCATCGTTCCAAAACTCCATTCCTTAAAAACAATCAAAAGATCTCGTTAGCAGAGCCTTTCATGGTCATGCTTGTGTTTATGCAAATTAGCATTTCAGGGGTTTGTTGCTGGGTTTTTTCCTCTCACAGTGTTCTCTTAATCATAATGCGTGTGCAGCAAATGTTTTGCCAGTGGAGGAAGTCAGTTTGGCCATGAATATGCATGAGTCTCGGTTAGGTAATTGACTGATTTGCCCTGCGTTGGAGGGCAACAGAAAGGAGAGTGGCCTTTGACTGGTAATTATGCAGTGGTTTGTCAGCGGCATTCATGTAATTGCCTCTTTCATTAACAATTCATGGGATAAGGGTGATAGTAACAGCGTTTTGTAAAGGAAGCTATTTTATTGCACATTGAAAAACTGGCCATGCTAGCTGCTCTAGATTCGGAAATAAGCAACTGCTGCAAATAAAAGGGACATAGGAACGGCATATCCATGATTACTCAACCTTTGTTAACTCGTCTAGCTTTCATGTTAATCAACTTGCTTGTGTTTCAGCTTTTTTTTGCTATTTCCTTGCATTTATATTTTTTGATACCGTATTTTCTGCCATACACGTCGCACCGCCCCATAAGTCACATCAGTCCAAATATGTCTAATAAAGTGGAAAAATCCAGAAATATGTTGATTCACCGTATACGTCGCATCTATTATGCGTCATCGCTGATGTGTCGCGTTTGTCACGTGTCACCACTGGCAACCCGGAAACGTGGGCCGGTGTGCCAAAAATTGATGGGCTGCCAAATGGCGGCCGCGGGAGCGTGCACAGGAGGACTTTAACAATAATTTAACAAGATTAACACTTAAAAACAATTATTTGTTTGCTCGAAATTATAGTAAATGTGTGTCTCAGTCTAACTTTTGCTTAATAAATGCACTTTGACAGTCAAAATCAACTGCATTTTCAAAAGCCGATACGTGGAAACATGAACACGCAGAAGGCAACTCAGTCCATTTCTTCCAAATTTAATAAGATAAACACTTAAAAACAATTATTTGTTTGTTCAACTTTATAGTAAAGGTGTATCATGGTTGCGAAATTAAGCTGATTCGGTTGCTCCAGGCAGTTTATGGCAAGCTGATTGTGTCATTAATAGCCACTTTTACCTATTACATGTTACAACGGCATGCCATACAACTCCAGTGCCATCTAGTGGCTAATAATGGTAGTGTTCAATATTTTCAGTCAGAATGAATGAAAACGGTCATATCTCAGCCAAAATTGGTTTATAAATATGGGAAAAATCCATAAATACATCATTTCGGCATATAAATCACAGGGCATGCAAATTATGCAAAAAATGTGACTTATAGGCCAAGAAATATAGTACTTATAAATATGGGAGGTTTTACCAAGGAGTCACCTTTTGTTTGTCTTTAGATCATTCCTCTGAGAGTTAATTATTTTTTGGTTGAATATTAATGCTAATCTTTTCTGTCCCCAGGCTCTGGACACCCCGCTCCCTCGCCTTTTGGTCCTGCCCCTCATCCCGGCGGCTTCCTGCCCCCTAGCCATTTGGCAGGTAAGTGTAAGTAACTACAAATTTACCTTTTTTTTTTGTGCTCATTTAGTTTGTGGATTAACTCACTAACGCTCTTGTCTTTCAACGGCAGTGAAAGCAGCAGGATGTAGTTTGAATCTTTGATATTTATAGAGTTGAGCTCAGGTTTAGTTCACGGTTATTATAGACTCCAACTGACCATAACCATCTGCAGCACTTCTCATGCAAACTTGTCGTTTGTAGGACTGGAGTGTGTGGTTATTCTACAATTAGTCAAAATGAGTCATAGTTCAACCTAAAATAACTATTTCAAATGTTGCTTCCAGACAAAGATGTCACCTTTCATTTCTTTGAACTAGCTGTATGCAGTGCAGTGTGGCACATGTGGCACAATTCTCTGTGACGTTGGTATTTCATTTTAGCTCACCGCTTTAATTTATTTTTATTCATTTTTATTATTTTTTTACTATTCTAGCTAAAGCAAGGACTTGTGTTTGGGTCCAAAGTGATAAGCTAATTTCATACAATTAACTAAAAAATGCATCAAATGTGTGCTTATATAAGAAGTCAAGGAAGATTTAGTAAAAAAAAAAAAAAAGAAAGAAAATCTCATTTTGAGATTTTATGTGTAAGGCGGAGATTTATTTTCTATAACACATTAACAAGCCTCAGGGTTTAAACAAAAGAAAATCCTCTAGCACTAATCTTTTAATAAGTTGTGCATTTCCTGAATGGAGTATTAATTTAAAATCAGCTGAAAAATGTCGTTCATGCTTTGTGTTCTTGCTGTAAATCTGGAGTCTGTGGCCGCTTCAGTAAAGTCCATCTTCCTCTAAATTTCCATTTCAGTCATCCTCGTTTCACCAGCCCATCATTTCCCTTCCGGCACCAGTCACTGTTCAGCTCTGCTCCAGGAACTGAAAACTCTTTTTTTGGTTAGATTTAGTCCAGTTGCCCCCGCAGGGTCAGACGCAGCTAGTTAGCAGCATCAAATCCAGTGTCCTGGTCATTTCAGGACAACTAAACAGAAAGCTAAGACGGCAGCACTAAAAGGAAAAAACAAAACAAAAAACTCGCTTGTAAGAGAAAAGCAGAGTGAAACGGGTTGGTGTTGGGGTGAGTACTGCTAACCAGCTCCCCACATTTGCTAATCCCTGTTTGGCATTTTGCAGATCCTTTCAGTCGCTCCAGTTCCTATGGCGGCCTCGGCAACCTTTCAAGCAGTGCCTTCGGAGGATTAGGCAACCCCTCGCTTGGTAAGCGCTGGCCCCCCTCTCCTCCTCCACTGGCCCCCCCTTTTCAGTCTGGCCCCTTGTGGCCAGTAAGCGTAGAGCAGGACAGTGTTGGACCACAGGGAGAGTAAAGGAGGGGAGGAAAAAAAGATGCTTAGCTCTAGTTTATATGTCAAACCATCGTCCGGCGAGGCCAAACAAAGCAGTGCTGCACACACCACAGCACCTCCACCCTGCCTCCACTTCATCCACCACCCCGGCTTTAATCTGACTGTGCTGCTGCCAACAGGCGCTCTTAGGTCTGCTGTTTGGTGGCAGTTCATCCATTAATTATTTGACAAGCCCCCTCTGCTTCTCCATTGAGGGCTTTCTGTTTCCCCCCTGCATCCTCCTCCCTATGACTCCCTCTCGTTTTTTCCATTCCTCCTATTTTTGTGAGCCAAATCAGTCACCTTGTTGTGAAAATGGATGTGATTGGAATAGACGTGCTGTGGAACGCTGAGGTCTCCCTTGGCTTTTCACAGCTCTCGAGTCCAGAGGGCAAGTTAGTCTCCCCTGTTCATCCGGTGCAGAAAATGGAGGGGGGGACGAAGCCCTTCAGTCTAAAAGCAAATGAGTAGTGGAATTTTGGGGAGCCATTAACCTCGAACTCTTTCAAACAGCTTCTGTGTGAGAACCTCCAGAGACAAAGACAAAAAGCAGTTTTTGTTTTCAACTCTTTCTCTTCTCATTTGTCCTCGAGAGGGTTTTGTGCCCAATTAACTCAGAGTGGCTCCCATGCCTGTCTGCCTCTTTCCTTCAGGGTCCAGTAGTGTGTTTGGCACCAAGGAGGGTCCAGGAGGACTGCCCACATTCGGCAGCCCCCACCACGACACCTGGAATAGGCTTCGGCGCACACCGCCATCTTTCCCCACGCCGCCGCAGTGGCCCAAAGCCGCAGAGACCGAACGAAGCAGCTCCGCCAACAGTCACGACAGAGACCGAGAGAGGGAGAGGGAGAAACGAGACTCGTCGATCGGCAAAGACGAGAAGGATAAAGACAGGTGAGTCGAGGCAAAACGGCTTTTTTGTGTTTCTTCATTTTTAAATACCATATTTTCTGGACTATAAGTCATGGTTCTTTGCATGATTTACATGCCCTGCGACTTATATGCCGAAGCGATAAATTTATGGATTTTTTTCCTCATATTTATGAACCAGTTTTTGGCAGAGATATGACCGTTTTCATTAATTCTGACTGAAAATATTGAACACTACCATTTTCAGCCGCTAGAAAGCACGTGTCATTTAATAGGTCAAAGGACTATTGATGACACGGTCAACTTGCCATAGCCTACCACCTTCGTCCGGTTTGCTGCTTGGAGCAACCGTCAAATCAGCTTCATTTTGCTGCACCGCCCCGACAAAATGCAGCTGATTTGACCATTAAAGTGAATTTATTAAAGAGGTCCTCAACACACTGTGAAACGGTAACTCCGCCCCCAGAGCAGATTCAAAATCCCTCGTGAAAATGGGAGTGTCGAGAGACAAGGAGGTGAGGAGGTGGGTGGTTGTGCTGCGTTCACGCCCCCTCTAGCAACAAACTAAAACAAACTAAAACTCTAGCAAACAACTTACAGCAAGCAACAACAAAGAATAATTATGTAGATGTATTTATCTATTCTCACCCGATCTATCCAAAACAAAAGGCTTTAAAAAAATAATACCACAAGGTATTCCGTGACCGAGATTCGAACCTGGGTCTGTCGGACCCCAAACCTGCTCCTACACCATTGCCCTATCGTGGCATTCACACATTACTTGACCATCGCACAATAAGAAAACAAATACAACCAAATAGTTTGGATGTAGTGAAAAGTATTCCTAAAATAAATAAGTTAAAATATACAAATAACTATTGCCATTCCGAAAACTATAATATGCTTCTTTGCAGTACTTTTCCGGAGTGCAATGTACCATTTCCATATAAGGTATGAACTGCAGCAGGACCTTCTCATCTCTGCAGGGGATTGGCTCTGCTTGAACCACTTTCGTGACGACAGAGTGAACAAGACACGTCAGAGTGAACAGTCCTTGACCAATAAGAAAATTAAGCTGCAATACATATGTTCAACCCATAGGACTACCGTAAACACGTTTTTAGACCAAATATTGCCGATTTAAACTAATATGCACAATTATGTGAAGATTAACACAGACATAGTGCTATACAACATTTTAGACACATTCTAGGGAGTTTATCAGCTTAAAAAAGTTAATTTGGAGTTTAGTTCCTCTTTAAGTTAACGTTCAACTGAGACTCACCTTTACTATCATGTCAAGCAAACAAATAATTGTTTTTAAATAGTTAACTTGTTACATTTTGAAGAAGTGCACAGCGAGTCGTCCCTCTGCATGTTCCCACAGCCGCGAATCGGCTTTTGAAATGCAGCTGATTTGACCGTCAGACTGAGACACACCTTTACTATATCTTCAAGCAAACAAATAATTGTTTTTAAGTGTTACTCTTGTTAAATTATTGTTAAAATCCGCCAGTGCACGCTCCCGTGACCGCCATTTGGCAGCCCATTGATTTTTGTCACAACACCGGCCCACATTTCCAGGTTGTCAGCGGTGACGCATAATAGATGTGACGTACATGGCGAAGCAACATATTTATGGATTTTTCCACTTTATTAGACATATTTGGACTGATGCGATTTATAGGGCAGAGCGACGTGTACGGCGGAAAATACAGTATTTGGAAATATTTAGGTTTCAGTATAACCACATGAAGCACAGTAAAATCTTAAGTTTGTGCACTCCCAGGTTATTGCCATTTAACTAGTGTCAATTTGACTCTGCATTTGACTGCATGTGTGAAAGCTCTGTGTTTTTCTTAGGAGGTAACAAATTTGATCAGTCAATAATAATTCAAGAGAAGAATTTCTTAATCTTGCCGTTCTATTAAACAATCTACTTAAAAAATTAAATCCACCCTCACAACTACTAATGTTAAACCACTAAAAGGAGCCTGTCTCCTGCTAGCATTAGCATGTTGGCTGGCTGAAAGTACATTTGGAAAAAACAAATAAAAACATCATCATCCTTACATACTGTAGATGGCTTTTATGGAAACTGATATTAAGTTATCTTATATTGCACAGGGGTTTTATTTCACGGCAGACGTTTCAACCTAAAAATGTTGGGAAAGTGAAGGTGAACTATTAATGGCTACATTCGACTTCTTCAGCTTGGCATGCAATTTGTTCTGTAAAAATCTTTACAAGCAGCACCTCCTCGAAATTGACTGCAGCCGACTGTGCCCTCCCTCTTCCTTCGAGTCAAAATGTCTGTCATGAAATAAACCTGTTGACAAAGAAGCTGGCATAAATCAAACGAGCAGATGTCGGAAAAGTAAATGATAAAAATGTAGTGAACACTCTATGAGTGTATTCCAGAAGATTCTAGAGAACACCTATCAAATCTAAAAACAGTACCGGTAACAGCAAATAGGAGCAGGGAAGCTATTTATTTATTTATTTATATTTGTCAAAATACAGGTAGTCCCCGACTTACGAGCGAGTTCCGTTACTACGAGGTGCTCGTAACACCAAATCTCGTATGTCGGAACCCAAAACACGTGTCGCTCGTAAGTCCGGATTTTCGGTCGTAAGTCAGAAAATGTATGCTAGCGCTACTACGAACACCCGTTTTTTCAACACAAACGTACATAATGGTTCATAAACATGCTCAGAACGTTGTTTACAAGCTGTTAGCTAACACACTTTCATCTAAAAACACATACCAGTGCTGTATTTTCTGTATGTTCTGTACAACTTTACTGTTCGTTAGTCAGCTCGTAAGTCCGGAACCTCGTATGTCGATGCGCTCGTAAGTCGGGGACTACTGACTGTACTTTTTTTAATGTGGTGACGTATGACGGTATGAATATTTTAAAAGCAAAGTCCACTGAAATTTAAAAAAATGTTATGTCATTGCAGGGATTCTGTGGATCGCAACCGTCACTCCAACCGTTCCTCTCCAGCGTCGGCACCAGTCAGCTACCAAATCAGCAGCCTCATTCGATCAAACAGCCAAAACTCCAACGATTCGGGTCGGCATCACAGCGGCAGTGTCGACCGGGTTCGGGAGGCAGAAAAGGAGCTCCTGGAGCGCCAAAGAGAGTCTTCCATGCAAGCTGACATCAAGGTTAAGGAGAGCCGTTCGCCAGGCAAGGAGATGCTTGAGAGGCGACCCTCGGAGGACTCCATCAAACCTGCTCAGCGTTCCCCTTCTCCCTACACTAAGGCGTTGATCAATGAACAGAGCATGAAGATGGCTGGTGGACTTTCAGCTACTCTCAAAGACGGTGACAGAAAAGAGTCCGCGCCTACGGAGTTCCTTCACAAAGTCAAAAATGACATGAAAATTAAGGAGGAGAGGAAGGAGGAGCCAGAGGTTGTGGTGGTGAGTTCAGAGCCGGCGCCCCAACCACCAGTCCATGCTCTTTCTGCACCCATCAGCCAACCAGGAAACCCCCACCACAACCATCCACCTTTGTCCCAGCAGCCTCCTTTTCCGTCACCTCGTAGTAGTGATATCCCAGCACCCTGCCTGCATGGTGTCCCTATGACACACTCACTTCCACTTTCCATGAGTGCCATGCCCCAAATGGGAAGTTTAAATGTACTAGACAGAGCTCGCATGGCTCCCTTTATGGGAGTGAGTCCGCTAGCAGGACGAGAGCGCTTACCGCACTCAGCTTTCCCTTGGGACCCCCTCAGAGAGGCCTACCGCAGCCTGGACCTGCAGCGGCGCATGGACTTCCAGCTTCGGGCCGAGCAAGGACATCGCTTCCCCAGCGTGTATGAACAGGAGCGAGCTTATCGTGAAAGGGAAGCTCACGACTACTCTCACCACGAGCACCTCTTGGAGGTACGCAGAGAGCACGAGCGGATGCGACAACAGGCAGAGGAGAGAGAACGCCTTCACCTGAGGGAGGAACTAGACAGAGCACGCCTCCATCAGCTGCACCAGTCCCCAATGGAGGGGCATTTACCCCACATGCCCCACTTTATGCCCCACCTAGGAGGTATGCCCTATCCAAGACTTAGCCCTTCTACAGGACATAATGGCCCTTTGAACAGAACACCCCCTACTGCTGCACTAAGTGCACCCCCACCCCTTGTGCCAGCCGGCAGCGCTAGGCCAATGTCACCCAGGAGGACTACCCCCCTCACCACAACCCAAGACCCAAGGGACTATTCCCCATCTCGCAACCCCAAAGAAGTAGAGGCACGGTAGTTTCTTGGCACAGTCGTAGAAGGCGCACTCACAAACCGCATTCCTCCAATCTGGAATCTTGTGAACAAAATGCACTGCTCTTCACCAGACAAGAGCAAAACCTCCTAAGAGAAAGGGTAAGATTGTACAAAGTAAAGGTGTGTAAGGCTGATGAAGCACATGCCATGACTTTATTTTTAGTGTACTGAATAAATGTCGGTAAAGAGAACACAAAAATGTGTACGTTTATTTCCGACTTAAATATTTGATAATTATTAATATATTAATCTGATACTTTTTTTCTGCTCTGTGCCGACAAGAAGGGTCCTAAAATGAGTTTGTACATTTCCTATCCTTGTTCCATGTATAGATATCCTTTCTATGAATTTTATGTATTTCGTGCATTAGTCCTGCCTTTTACAATATTTATCCCAGCTGATTGTGAGACATATCCCTTACGATGATGTAAAGACTTGACTTTGAACTCAACTGTCAGTAAGTGAACCTCATGGTACCAAGATATCCTCAATGATGACAATGTACAGTGCTACATTACCAACTTGTTTTGTTCATTTGTTTTGCCTTTGAGATATGCAGACAAATATATAAATATTATGAGATCTTTGTCCAATCTGTAAAGAAAACTGATGTAAATAACCTGTTGATATATTTCGCTGCAAAATTGCATTGTAAATTTATTAGTCTTTTTAACCATTTCTAGAAAAAAACAAAATTAAATGAAATGTGGAAATATTTGCCTGATGAAAATCATTGTAACAAACCGGCCAAAAGATGAAAGAATGAAGGGTGTTGCAAGGAGGCCTCAATGGATCATCTGCAATCTATGCAAAGCAGTACACAGCACCCTAATGGAGAACTCTGCTGGAAAAAGCTGACAGTTCTGGTAAAATTGAGAGAATCTTGGATTAGCACATGTTTAAATGTACCAATGACATAATGATGGGATTATTAAGACTTCCAAGTCACAAACTGGACCAGCCTCAGACAGAAAAGGACGCTTTTTAGTGGACAGCAAAAGGACTTTCTCTGTCTACATTGTGGTGTTGTGCAGTTGTTTTTCTTAGACTCTTGTATACAAAACAAGTAGAGTTTTAGGCGTGAAAAAAAGGAAAATGAACATTCATGGTTTAAAATGTACGGAATAAAGTTTGGACCTATTGTCAATGGTTTTTTTTTTTTCCTGCCTATTTTTCATTCTGCTTTAAACAAGTGGTAAATGTGTATGTGCCAAACCTTCTGAGTAGTATATTTATATGAAATTGATAGCTTTGCCAATAGCGCTTGTATTCAGAGTATTTTCTCATTTGAAATCAAGATATTACACTGAAATCATAAAGGCAACAGACTTGGCTTATTGAGTAGCCTAAGCCATCAGATCATTTGACCATAATCTGTTATACACACACTGCAGAACTCTTCAGAAGTGATCAATGAGATTGGGCCTAGGCAATACAGGGAGGGACTAATAGAACATTGATTTTGTATGAAAGCAGGTTTTGAGTGTTTGTGTTGCAGGTAACCGGTATTGACAGGCAGCCCAGCGGCATATTGACCTGCGGTCTGGACTCGTTAGGAGGAGCAAGGCTACCGGGTGTTGAAGAGGAGGCTCCTCTCTCTTCTTCTACACCTCCTCTCCTCATGCTCACCACGCATCTGCTTTTCTAATAAGGCCGGAAGGTGCTTTGGAGGGGGCCGTAGAGGGAGTCCTGAGGTGCCCCGTCCTGTTATTGACAATAACTCGGCTGTGCTTGCCGCCTGTCCAGAGACGACCAATTCATCCTGATAACGCTCCAACTACTCATCTCACTGTTCTGTGCTGTGAGGCGCACATTCAGGCCCCTTGGTAGCAGCCCATAATGACAGCGTGGATCAAACCATGGCCAGGTCATTAGGAGATGTTATTGAAAATCAATGGCGCTCCTGTGTCTCACACACTCCAGCAGGGGTTTTTAAAATGGCTCCTTGAAAAGACTGTTTGCCAGAATGTGGCTGGCGTATTGGGAAGACTTAAATCACTTTCGCTTTCAATTCAGGCTCCTGGTAATTGAACCACATATTCCTTTTGTGGGTAGCATCTGTCAGTGGCAGGCCTCACTTTAGCACCGTGCATTTTTATTCCCAATAATATAGGGAACAACCGGTACTTAACCCTTGTACTTGTTACTGTGTAAAGATTTTTTTCCCTCTAGATAGTATTTACCAAGTAGAGATTTGGTATAGGGAAAAAGATACATCTTAAATTTCCCCTGCACTCAATCATTCTGTCCTGCGCTCTATCTATTTTACTGCTGAGTGTGAAAGGGCCCTCCGGAGATGAAAAGCTCCATCAATTTCATTCATTGTCTGGCAAGGTCAGTTTATTTCAGCACACAGTCTATTATCAGATGGGAATCAATTGACACATTGCCTAGCATATCAAACCAAAGGTGGATTTGAGTGTTTGCAATTGTCAGCTCCTTTTTAGATTTATTCCACATGTGTTGAGGCTTTTTTAAAGTCCTTTGGGGAGTTTTATGTTTTATTTTTTACAATTTTCTGTTTGATACAATAATGTTACCGTATTTCATAAAATTGATTTTTTTTTTTTAACGTGCTACACATTTTTTTCTATATACGGTAATCCCAATTAATAGGATATGGTGGTATTTGAGGTAAAACATTGTTTAATTGTTCCAATAATCCTCTTCATTTATCTGACAGAACCCTCAAAGTTGAGGGATTGGGATTGAATTTTCATGCTCTCAAACACCCCCAGTATCACTTGGCATAAAACACACCCCTGATTCATTGAGCATTGGAACAGACCGGTGGGACTTTTAGAGCACAATGGCAGCTAATAACACAGTGCCAAGCTATAACAAGATAGGCAAGAAATGAATGGTTCCGTCCAAATTCCTTTTTTCTTTCAGTTCCTCTTTTCCCCCCCGATGATAAAACACGTTTAAAAGCGTTTCTGAGCTGCTATGTTATGGTCCCCTTGACTTTTTTCCCCCAGCGAGAGCTAATGCATTAGTTCTCATTTGAAGGCTGTTTTGAAATGGAAATTGGTAATGAGATGTGAGCCACTTGCCATGATCGTGTTTGGACTGCAAGGGTCTTTGCCGGGCCTGGTGATTTGGGGAGGCCATGACTCTGCCCAAAGTTCAAGCTTATCTCTCTGCGGGCGTTAGCAAACCCTGACGAGAGCCATTCTGAACCACTAAGCTATATCTGAACAGAGTGAATTTAGTGAGAGAGCACCAAGTCAAGGGCTCTGGCTGTCGCAGCTCTCTTTGTAGAGTGCATGTTGTTTTAACCGCCTAAAAAGGCTAGCAGCACACATCCTTCATGTTGCCATCTTTTTTTAGCCCTCGATGTCAACAGAGCAGCAGCTGACAGAAACCAGGTCAGTCACTGGTGAAGGAGCTGGAAACAGCGAAATGGTGTGAATTCCAGACCCTGATGACAAAGTGCTGTCTAATGCCTTCACACCTCTGGACCCATGACAAATATTCCAGCTGTCTCACACCACCATCAGGACTGCTGTGCAGGGAGAAGAGCCAGTAGCTAAGCAGAAGGAACATACTGTAAATGACTCACAGAAGTATTTAAGATAGCAAGTGTAGGGTGCTGAGGGGAAGTGTGGGTAGAGATATTACAGGAGAAGGAAGAGCGAGGAGGTCCAGAGCAGCCACTAGCCAAAATAAGTTTTCCACTTTGATTGAATTTGGAGGATTTTTCCAGCCTTTGGTGGAACTTCAAGATCTCCCACACGGGTCATATTGTGAACACAAGCCATAAAAAATGAATAACATTTATGCAGCTGGGTGCATCTGGCAGAGATAGCCCTTTCATTCAGAGACCCGCAGAGTGGCACTGTGCCACACCACCCTTTTTGTTCTACGTATGAACAGCAGTCAAGAGAAGTCTTGGGGGAAGAAGGGGTGGGTGTAACATGAGGCTCTTAAATGCTTTGTGTGAGTTTTTAAAAGAAAGATTTCAAGGCAAATGTAAGCCATACGCGGCTTGTCCAATTTGGCACATGCCACCACTCGTGATTAGCCAAAGAGACGTTAATCAAAAGTGGCTCAGCGTTTGGAGGGGCGGTGAGATCCGCCGCCAGCTGGTGACAACATGGCTTGTGTGCGCGGGCCAACAGTGAAGTTTGTTTGAATATGGATCTTGCTGTGACCGTTTCTCTCTAGAGCTCCCAGCAGCAGAGCGTTCCTGGCTCATCACTGGGATCGCCTCGGAGCCGTTGGCATTTGGGAATATGGTCGTTTTTCCAAACCACAAAATGAGAATTACTATCTCATCCAACCCCATAAATATAGTGCAATTGCTTAAAAATCACATAAGAAATGTATTTGAATGGAAATGATTATTTTTTTTGTATCTTATATTGCATTTGTTCTGTGGGGTTTCCTCTGTCGAAGCAAATCCATTTGAAGCTTTTATAACTGTATAAATACCACATACGAAAAAAAATCTGTATTTTAAATCTCTGTTTATTACTTTTTAATAGCATTTGGCATACGTCACGTCAATGGTAAATGATAAATGGACTGTACTTATATAGCACGTTTCTATCTTATCAAAATACTCAAAGCTCTTTAGACTACAACCTGTTCCCTCATTTACCCACTCATACAGCACTCTACTTACAAAGACTAATCAGTGCTTTACTACATTCATACACTGATGGGACACATCTGAGGCAATGAGGGGTTCAGTGTCTTGCTCAGGGACACTTCAGCATGTGACTGCTGGTGGAATCGAAACTCCAGCTCTTGCAATGTCTGATAATCCTTCCTTTCACCACAGGAAGCTCCATGGTGCTATAGATCCGTGGATCCCAGCCTTGGTCCTTGAGGAACACCATTAACACAATATCACATCATACATGTTTCTGTTTATCTGCTCCAACACACTAGATTCAGTGAATAATTAATTACTTCATTAAGTTCTGCAGAAAGCTGTTAAACACCCATTTATTAAAATCAGATGTATCAAAAATGGGAAGAAAAAAAAACATGCAGAATGGTGTTCCTCAAGGACCAGTGTTGGGAACCACTGCTATAGATAGCAGCATCTAGTTGAGGTCATGAATTGTGAATGTTATGTAAAATAGAAAAGGCTACTAGAATAAAGTGAAAAACAACAGAGGGATCATGTTCTCAACCAGCTCCAAGAGAACTTCTCAGCGTTCCAGCCTAGAGTTTGTTTGCCCCCACCTCCTGTGCTTCTTTGGAAATGTGTCTGGCAGCAAACATGCTTTGAAAGGCTCTTATCTCCTATCTAGGAAGGAGTTCCATACAGCGTGATACGAAGCCATATCTTCTCTCGCTGTGTTCGTTAGTGTCACAGCTTGTTCAAGGGGCTTGTTCTTCCACTTGCAATGGAGCTTGTAGAGCGGATCGTTTGCAGATTAGTCAGCGTGGGCCTCGGATTGTCCTGCAGATGTTGTTCATCCAGATGCACTTTCATGTTTTGGCTGAGCTCCACTCTTTGCGTTGAACATCTGTAGTTGCTTTGGTCAGATTTGTTGCACATACTGAGACAGGTTGATGAAAAGAAAGTCATATTGAGGAGCAGCCATGTTGAATGCTTTTGCTCTGTGACTTACTAGCACAAAGTCATTATCTTAGACACAGATTGCGACGACACCTGCTTGAGCTTATCACTTTGAGAAACACAACACTTTGTGCATTTAGTCTAGTAGTCTGTGCAGCCATGTTCATGTTTATTGTCTGTGACACAAAGAACGAGGTGAAGCTTGTTTGGCTGAAGCCATCTGACTAT
>JBBPBX010004848.1:38117-60467 GCA_038048925.1 Garcialebias charrua
CCACCATACACCTTAGACTGTAGACCATCCCGCGGGACACCATACTGTATTTGAAGAAACTATACTTTCAGGCAATATAAAAACTCGAAGGCATAGGATCAAATTATATTGATGGCCGCTTTACATTTATAGATGGTGGTTTCCATCTTGGATTCTTACTTGTAACCCAATTTTTGATAGGGACCTTCTTTTGTACCTAGATGCAGCTACACACCAAAATGTTATTTTTGAAGTTATATTGAAATTATACAACTCACGAAGAACATATATACATATGTAGTAGTACCGTATTTTCCGCCTGAAAAGTTGCACCTCTCTATAAGTCGATTTGTCCAATTATTCGCAATGAATTGGAAAAATCCATAAACATGTCGCACCTTTATTTAAGTCGCATTTATTATGCGTCACCGCTATGCGACGCGTCAGCGCGTCATTTGCCCTGCTGAAAATGGCGGCCACAAAAGCATGCACGGAAGGACTTTTAACAAGATTAACACGGTAAAAACAATTATTTCGTCTGCTGAAAATTATAGCAAAGATGTGTCTTAGCTTAACCGTTCCTTAATAAATTCACGTAATGGTCAAATCTGCTGGATTTACATTGTTTTGCTTTGACGTCTTCCAAATGGTTGCACGCGTTGCAAAAATAAATTATAAATAAATCAAATTTTAGCTCAAACAACTCCAACAGCTAAAAGTTTGTAAATGACCACCAAGTAATTACTTTCTGTAAGTTTAAAGAAAATCTGTCCTGTGGTTTATGAGCTATTTGCTAAAAAGTACCCGGAAAAACAACAAAGCTAAACGCTGCACATTTACGAAGCTAAAACATTGAATTTTATCTCAAATGTCTCATACAGGTAACGGTTTGTAAATGTCCATCTAGTAATTACTTTCTGTAAGTTTAAATAAAATCTGTCCTGTAGTTCATGAGTTATTTGGATAAATAGTAACCGTTTTTGCTAACAAACACTGAGCTAACAGTAGTTCATACCTCCAGAGCAGGAGGCCGGGCAGCGACAGAGTGTGTCTGACCAGAGAAGGCTGCCGTCGGACACATGAGCTGGAAACAGTTGGTGGACTCTCTGGAAGTGTCAGAGCTCCAGAGCAGGAGGCCGGGCTGCGACAGAGTCAGTCCGACCAGAGGAGGCTGCCGTCGGACATATGAGGTGGGAACGGTCGGTGTACCCTAGCGGACAAAAGTGGTACTGCACCCCTAGCGGCGAAAGTGGTACTGCACCATTTTTTGCCAAAATGAAAAACGGTCATATCTGAGCCAAAAATTTGTCTAAAAATATGGGGAAATTCCATAAAAAAGTCTCACCTCTCTATAAGTCGCAGGGCATGCAAATTAGGCAAAAAGGTGTGACTTATAGACCAGAAAATATGGTAGTCAACTTGGAGTTTTACATGGTAACCCAATTTTTGAAAGGAGCCTTTTTTACATCACGATGCAACACACAACAAAATGGAAGTCGATACCTGACTTATGTTTAAAGTTATCATGCTCACAACTCAAATGGATACTGCGGTGGATGGATGATTTTTCCAATTTGCCCTCTTCACTCCACAATGGGGGACAATTGCAAGCAAACAATATCCAAATTATTGAGAAATCCTCTGAAAATTCCAAATGATTTAGTTGAAACAAGTCACACTGATGATATTGGGTTAATAGCTTAATCAGCACAAGTTTTAGTTGCATATTAGCTGATTTTCACATCCCTGCAATAAAGTTACAGCCGGGTCTCAGATATGTGTGACACTCAGCTAAACATTAACAGGAAAGACAAAACAGGAATTATAAAGTTCCACACATGCAACATGTTTGCTACTCTGTCAGTCTGAAGCCAGACTGAGAGCTTGTGTGAACGCAACCTATGGGGGATGTGTTCACAACCCAACAATATTGTTCATTCTTCTGGCAGACAGTCTCACAGAGGAGAGCCAAACTTCTGAGACAGTGGGCCTCTTCATTTGAATTTCCCAGTTGTACATTGAGCTGTTTTTGGTGTTAGTGTGAGTGCATGATGGATTAGCCACCAGTTTGACCCATCCAAGCAGAGACACAACCTGACAGCAATGATTCCTCAGAGAGAGAGAAAGATAAATAAATCTGACCTCTAACTCATTATCAAAAGCACATTTTTCCCAAATATTGAGATTCTATTTACATTTTGCGAGCCACCGTTCCGTCTTCCCTTCCTCTCTTTGTTGTGCCCCTTCACCTCCTGAACTCTTTAAAAAACCAAGGAAATGACTCGGAGTGCAAACCAGGGCTGACAGTAAAGGATTTAGATAAAAGGCAAGTGACAGACTGGGAGCAAAAAGTTGAAAGAATGAGGGAAAAACTGGAAGTGATATAACTCAAAAGGAAACAACACAGAGAACCAAGAGGAAGGAAGAGTTGGAGACTCATAATTAGTTCTCATCACTGAGCATAGTCCAATCTTCCATCGCCACTTTCACTCCTCCTGCCTCTGTCCCTTTTTTCTTCCTCTCTGAAGTCAGAAATCTGTGAGGAAGCTTGCTCTGAAGACTATATTTACTAGAGCCACCCCAGTCAAATCACTTCATCATTAGTTTACCATATTCGCCTGAGCAGTCGGACACCAAGTTGCTTCAGCCACACAGAGCACACATGAAGCAAATCTTCTCTATACATATGCATTAGATTATTGTTATTCCCTGCAGAGTTAATGCACTCGGTATGAACCACGAATGAGCCCCAATATGACCCATATTTCTTAATTATAGATCTATGTGCTTGTATTATCTGTTGTCAGGGCCACTGTAATGAATATGCCTAGTTTGTTTTAACAAGCCACAACATGAAACAAATGTTTTATTTGTCAAACAACTAAATAAAACCACTTCCATTTAAAAAAGGAAAATAAACTATTTTTGAACAAACAGTTCACATTCAGTGGCTTTGAATGTTATCAGCCCATTAAATGGTGATTATTAGTTGTAATTATCCCCATAGGTTGCGTTCCGACTGTCCCTCATATGTCCTAGTAGGTTTAACAGTATGTTCTTATCATTGAAAAGATGCTGCTTCACTAGCATCTAAAACTGTTTTTTGCTAGCTTTATTTAAACCTTTTCCTAAACCTAACCTTACACCTGACCCAGAACACTGACCCTAAACTTAATCCCCTGACCCTTGACTCTTAACCTAACCCCCTGACCGTATTATCCGCAAAAAGAGCGTACCTTAAAACCTACTAGGAGGTACAGTCTGAACGCAACCTATTGGGATGATAACAACTAATAACGGTCATTTAATGGCTGATAACATTCAAAGTGGCGGGTGTCACATTCAACTGTTTAGACAAATAAACATCTAAAAATTTCAGAGGGACCAGCCTTTAACCATGCTTCATAATTACTCTGGATATAAACGAAAAGTAACAAGTGGTACACCAATGTCCCTCATCACTGTGGGACTTGAATAGTGAATGTCTGTATTTTTGGAGTTGAGTGTTTTTCTGGACTGCAGTTCAACAGTGAATGTAAGTAAACCTTAAAGACCGTGTAAAGTGAAATTAGATTTGTGTTTTTAGTTTATCACATGGCATAAATATGTGTTATTAATCACCCATATAAATCTGACTGATTAAAAACATTGTTTTCCTTATAAAATTAAGTGTCAAAAATCATGAAAATACATTGTTTTCCCTTAGTCTGGAACTGTGGGGGCGTGTCAGCAGTGGGCGTGGTTTCAGCGCAGCACTGCAGCTCAGAGAGCAAGTAGGAGGACTCTCTCGCTCAGAGCTGAACTGTGTGGAGGAGGAAGACAGGTTCATCAGTAAACCTGCTCTGTTTGCTCCTTTTTCCAAGAGTTACGCTGTTTTTAGTGCACAAACAACTCTGGTTTTATTTTTAAAGTTGAGGACGCAACTATAATTCATAACTCCGCTGTTATGTGTTTAGAAGATGAGCGGACTCGCGCGGCTGCACCGGTCCGACCCGACACATCGCATGCGGGGGCTGTGTTGGTGATTAAGATAAAGAGGGCTGTGTTGGTGATTAAGATAAAGAGTAATCACGTTGATAACTAAGTATGCAATGGACCTGTCGCATTTTCTTAGCAAAAAAGGAGCTTGTGAACTTGTAGGGCACAGGCTTAGCAATAAAAAAAAGAAAGAAAAGAAACAGGAAAGGCGGCGGCGGTGTCCGGAGGCTGAGGAGGGAGACGGTCAGTAGCAGGTGCCCTGACCATTAAAACATCCAGGGAAGATGCAGGAACGAGGCATAATTGATTAGCTAGCTAACAATGAACAAAATATCTATGCTATTGCTATCTGATGCTATCTGCGAGTCGCGAGTGAACGGCTCCACCCATGCGAAGAACAATTTATATGACTGGAGCAGCAGGGGGTAGGGCTATACTAATGAGGACCGCGTGACGAAACGCGGTCCCGTTTAAAACACGCCTAAAAAATCCTGAAACACACATGTCTTTATACACAGTTTCATGTATAACTTCAAAATTAATTGAGCTACAATTTTGAGACTTTTTACTCATTTACAACATTACAATTATCACATTTATAATGTTTATTTAAGGAAATGTTGAAATTCACTTTACACAGTCTTTAATGTTTTTGATGCAAAATATTCAATGGATAGGAGTTGGGGGGGTCCTTGTCCTTGGGGGCATTGGCCTCATTGGCCACCTTGGTCACCACAGATTCATCTTTGGCCACCCCAATCATTTGAAGAAACTATACTTTTAAGCAAAATAAAATTAGAAAGCATAATTTCCAAAACAAAATTTGACCTGGTCATTTCTCACACCTCAGCACATTACTTACTTTTCAAGTAATCCAGCTCATGAGACAAACAGATATTTATGTTGGCAGCAAGGGCGTGAGAAGCATCCGTAATGTGGGGGACACATTGATGAGTGTAGGTGCATGCGTGCGCGCACACAAAAAGGCAACATTTCATCTGGATTTCCTTATTTTAATTCCACACATTTAAAGCATGTTTATCACCAAGTTTATTCAGCCTTGGGTTTTAAATACATTTTAACTTTAATGTACTTTAACACACAGCCACAGATTGACACTATTTATGTTAATACAGAAATAAAAAAACATCACCACTGGACTTTTTTACTTGTGCTCAACACTACTCATCTAAAAATGATGGTTCTCACAAAGCTTGAGGACAATAAGGTGTGGGGTTTTAGACATTTCAACTTTAATGCACCTGAACACACAGCGTCTCTTACACCTGCAGCGTCTTACAGCGTCACAGTTACTGCTAAGCTAAGATGCTATGTAGCTCCTCTCAAGCATCCTCCTAACCATATACAGGTAGTCCTCGACTTACGACGGAGTTCCGTTCCTACGTGGCGTTGCAAAGCGAATTTCGACGTAAGTCGGAACATACGTACTTACTAAAAAACAAAACATGTACAGTACTGTACAGTCACCAAGCACTTAGCCTATCCTAACACAGTTTTTAAAGACGAAGGAGCAAGTTGAATCGTCTCCCTCCTAGCAGGCTCCATTCACATAAGGGAGCTAGCTGGCTAACTACTGTAGCTTGCAGTACGGTGGCCTACCTCCGTCCGTCCATCCGTCCATCCAATATTTGTTTACGATGTAAAACCGCCGTCAGCTCGGCCCATCTGCCGTCCATCCGTATTCCGTTGTAAAACCGCCGTTAACCTCTGTTTAAAGACGAAGGAGCAAGTTGAATTGTCTCCCTCCTCCCTAGCAAGCTCCATTCACATGAAGGGAGCTAGCTGGCTAACTACTGTAGCTTACTGTACGTTGGCCTACCTCCGTCCATCCAATATTTGTTTACGACGTAAAACCGCCGTCAGCTCGGTCCATCTGCCGTCCATCTGCTGTATTCCGTTGTAAAACCGCCGTCAACCTCTGTCCAGAGCGTTTAATCTCTGCTTTCACTGTACTGGTTCTGCCGTGAAGCTCCGTCCAGAGCGGGTCTTTCTGTCTTTTTTCCACTGTTTCTGCCGTCAAGCTACTGCTTCTGCCATCAAAACAGGAAGGAACTCGGCTTTCAAAATAAAAAATAAAAAATAATAATAAAAAAATATATATATACAATATATCTATTTATATTTTTTTATAACTTTTTATTTATTTATGGAGATGCGTGTCGTAACCCCGAAACGTCATAACTCGAGGCCGTCGTAAGTCGAGGACTACCTGTATATATGTTTATGATCAAGCCCCCGGGTCAACAACTGTCCACACTAAAGCTTGCTAAACTGGCGAGCGATCAACACAGAGTTGTCTCCACCTCCTCCACCTGTGCGCGTTTTCTGCGGAGGCAGGAGGAGACGCACAGAAACACTGCAGTAGCAAGCAGGCTGCTGACTTGTGCTGCTGTGTATCGTTTGAGGTAACCAGGAAAACCTGGAATGGAGTTTCAGTGGCTTGATTATTCTCCTATTAATCAAGTGGAATGGATCTGTTCATGAAGAAAGAGAAACAGCGCCGACTGAACTAATGTTTCATAGTAAAAGTGTGTGTGTGTGTGTGTGTGGGGGGGGAGACTTGTCCCCTTCACATATAATGGTTGTGACGCCTATGGTTGGCAGCCTTCTTGGATTATGACATTTCAGTCCACTTTTTGAGAGGAACCTTTCTGACACCTATGCAGCCACACATCAAAATGGCCAGTCAATAGCTTGCTTTTCTTCCAGTTATCATGCTCACAACATGCACGGATGGACAGAGGGTATTTCTAATTCCCCCCCTTCACTCAGTGACACGGGACAAACAGACTTTGCACTTTGCAGGAAGATGGTGATGGTTTGGGGGTTCATATTCACATCATGCCATTACAGATAGATATTTTTGTCAAAGCAGCAACAACAATCCAGGTTAAAGCAGAGAAAACTGGGAAGTGCCTGAAGTTTGAATACAAGGAAAATGACTCAAGCAGAAGCACAGAAGATAAAATTACAATAACAGAGAGCAGACAGAATTTTAAAGGAAGGCAAAGTTGAATTGTATGAAAGCAGTTATTTTTAAAAGAATAACATTCTGAGAAATAACAATATCTGAGAGCGACAATAAGAAATTCTTGCTCCTCAACAAAATAATACACACTCAAGGATGATGACAGTAAAATTGTGCCAGTCTGAGCAGTAATGCCAAAACAAACCCTAAAAAAAACACCACAACAAAAATGTTTGTAAGCATTCTGTCAGCAAAGTACAGTTTTTATGGACTATATTTTAATTTAGAGTACTGGTACAACTTTTTCAGCATAGTTTAATTTTACAAGATTAATGTTTTATTTTCATTAAATATGTTTTAATACCAATGTTTGTGTTTTTTATTTATTATTTGTTTTATATTTTATTTTTAGTGTTTAATTTGATGGCTCCATATATTCTATTATTAGTATTCTGTCTAAAAATAAAACACAGCTGATGGGTTAGATGTGTGCATACAGTATATAGTGAAATTGTTGTTAACAAGAGATGTCTACATTTTCTCTGAATTATCTTCCTGTAAAACAATTTTTATAAGAATTAAGCCTAATTTCTC
Source organism: Garcialebias charrua (assembly GCA_038048925.1). Lineage (NCBI taxonomy): Eukaryota > Metazoa > Chordata > Actinopteri > Cyprinodontiformes > Rivulidae > Garcialebias > Garcialebias charrua. Next base: position 45,658 of record JBBPBX010004848.1, read on the forward strand.
GATTCTCCTTCCACAAATACAAAACAAATTCATGTAATTTCTTTGAAGGGTCCTTGGCTGGTTATTGATTCATACATTAACATCTTTTGACAATTTTTAGAAAAGCCTTCAGGCTTTAACATGACTGCTTCATTATAGTATTGAAAGCTTTATATCAAGTTTTCAATGTTTTTTATCATAAATGTATGAATTGATGTGAGTATCTTAATAAAATATGAAATGGTAGAACTTATTTATTTCACAGATCTTTTTGGCAGGTGGGGGACTTTAAACAGTCAGGATGAGGACTTGTGGAGTCAGGTGTGTCTAAAAAATTGCATAAGTTTATATTTTTGCTTTCATTAGGATGTTGCATAGACTTCCAGTCATTTCTGATACCTATCAGATATTCTAATCCTATAACAATTTACTATGGATCCAGAAAGTAGTGACCGAAAAGAGCATATCCAAGACCATAAACAATTAACAGTGTTTATCTTTCACAGTGAATACATCTCAAACATATACAGTACTGCAGCACAGCTGGAAGGACTGGAACCAAGGACTAGTTTGAGAATGATTTCAAGATAGTTTTTTTCCTACAGTTGGAGTAATGTGACATTGTACGGATAGAGGTCCAATAGTTCCAGTAATCACAAAGAAGAGATTCCAGAAAATCCATGTCTATCAGTAGAGGAGTGATGGAAGGCGAGGAATGGTTGAAGAAGTCACAGGGAGTCTAAAAATCAAACCAGGACAGTCCAGGCACACAGGAGGCAGTTTCTGAAACACTTGAGAATAAACTGTTTAGGCTTTACTAATCACAAGAATGGTAAAGTGGCTAGAAACACAAAATACTGATTGGCATACAATGCACCAGTGTCGAAGGGAAGTCATCTACTGCCATATATACTCCTGCAGTTCATCAAGTGAATGGTCCACAGGTGTGTCTTGTTAGTGAGATCTTGTGTCTTGAAGCTGCAGGAGAAAAATTGAAACTCCTACAAATCCATATGTTGATAAGTATCAGTCTGAGCATAAATACATTCCACACTTAATTCAACAATTACTTTTCATAGGATTAGGACCTGTGTTGATCGGTCTAAGCTATTGTAAAACTAAAGGTCTTAAAAATAATAAAACCAGTGCACAGACATGTTTGTATTTCTGTCTTGCATATTGTATGACTTCCATTAATTGCTTTAGCCAGTGTTCAATTTATACATTGACAATTAGCGGTTCAACTTTTTCGCTGTAATATGAAGGTAATTAAATATAATACATACAGTGATCATGAGTAAGAAAGGGCATTTCAAGCAGAAATACTACTGACACACCCCCACAGGGAAAAGCATGTCTTTTGTGCTTTTTGGCAAAACTCATTTACTTTGCGCTTTCCTAAAGCTCAAGAAGTGCTGTCCTTTTTGATGGGTGTGTTTTGCATGTGTTAAAAGCCTACTTTTGAGATTCCAACAGGACGTTGGCTTGAAACACAGCAGTGGCTACCTATGGGACAGATCTGGTTGGCAGGCCGTAGACTGAGGAAGTCCTCTGGATGGGGGGGCAAAACGTTTCTCACTTAAAGAAGCTGGTCCAGATGACATGATTTAATCTTTTTCAATGCTCAGCAAACTGTTTCTGCTGTTTATAATATCATTCAGAACCCTGATAAATTCTGAACATATAGAAAAAAAAAAGCAATTTATTCAAGGACACCCATCTTAACAAGGACTTTAAACAGTCAGGATGAGGACTTGTGGAGTCGGGTGTGTATTATTGGTAGGTAGTGGTGTGCAGATTTATTTAAATATCTAAACAGTACTGCATTTAATAATAATAATAAACTTTATTTGTATAGCACCTTCCTACCAGTGGTGGGCAACGCTAATCAAAAAATTAGTTCCACAATTTCTAAAACGCTTATTAATTTTTTAGGTCCACAATTTCAAAAGCACAAATGTCTTATGAAAATTAGGGGAAGCTAATCTAATCCGCTATTTATATTCGACAATTGGTAGCCGGCAGCGTTATGCAATATTTGCACTACACTGCCAACTGAAAAGTAACTAAAATGATCCTAAAAGGATGAAATTACAAAAATCAAAGGATTTATTTAATACTTTACGTACATATATTCTATTCGGCCACGAAATTAACAAAAAAGAGAATGATCTTTTAATCCCTAAAACCACTTTTAAATCTCAAATACACGGGTGTGTCGCCACCGCATTTATACATAAAAGTAACCCAAATACATAAAACTAACGACTCACCGTCGAGTGGTCGACACAAAACACACAATACAATCCTCCGGCCGCGTTAATTTGGCTTGAAACAGCGGGGTTCTCTGCGGATTTATCCAAGTAACCCAGCACAACCTAGCCTGGCCCTCGCCTTCCTGCACAGCTCCGCTCAATTCTCATTTCCCTTCACTGCACAGTCTGGGACTTCTCTCATAGACAAGGATTTCTCCGGTAGATTTTTGACCGGACCAATCAGAGAACAGAAGGGGCGGAGTTTTTGGCCCCTAACCTACGCCCCCACCTGTCCCAGCGCAGCCAGCTCGCAGCCGCATGTTCTCATTCAAAGCGATGCAGGACTGTTGTATAAATGACACAAATGTATTAATTTCCCCTTCTTAATCCCTTATCTGGAGTTTTCTTTTGTTTTTTTGGCCAAAAGTCAAGTGTTCGCTCCCTCCTCCCTCCTCCTCCTCCTCCTCTCCCTCCGCTGAACAAGGAAATGCCCCCACCTGTCCCAGCGCGCAGCCAGCTCGCAGCCGCATGTTCTCATTCAAAGCGATGCAGGACTGTTTTATATGTGACACAAATTTATTAATTTCCCCTTCTTAATCCCTTATCTGGAGTTTTCTTTTGTTTTTTTCCCAAAAGTCAAGTGTTCGCTCCCTCCTCCCTCCTCCTCCTCCTCCTCTCCCTCCGCTGAACAAGGAAACGTCTCAGGTTGTCACGAGAGAATTAAAGTCAGGTTTTAAGTTGCTGCCCGAGTCCCATCAGATTTCCTGGTCTTCTGGTGTGTTGGACCAGCGCTCCATGGTTTTATTTTATTTTATTAGGACGTTTTATTATCATATAAACACAGAATATACAACGGAGCGAGAGAAAATTCAGCAGGAGGCGGAGCTGAAGTCAAGTTCAGCAGACCACAGGGGAGCAGCCATCAGCAGAGCCCACGCCTCCAGCAAGAATCGTTTTTCAATGGACAGGTCCCAGACCCTTGTCTGAAGCGAAGTGAAGGAAAGGGTCTGGTTTTAACCAGGCTAAGCACAACCAGCTAGACACAGAGTTAGCGTCCAATTCACCTCTGACCCGGTCAATTCACCTCTGACCCGGAAGATGTCAAGATTCTATAGGTAGTCAACAGATTTAATGAAAAGTAACTAAAATACATAAAACTAACGACTCACCGTCGAGTGGTCGACACAAAACACACAATAAAATCCTCCGGCCGCGTTAATTTGGCTTGAAACAGCGGGGTTCTCTGCGGATTTATCCAAGAAACCCAGCACAACCAGCTAGCCACAGAATTAGCCCCCGAGTTCACCTCTGACCCGGAAGATGTCAAGATGGAATAGTCCATTTTTAGTAGGGGGATACAGAAATCGACCGGTTTTTGTATTGCGTATTTAATGATCGTTTTCATCGTAACTATAATTATTTTTATGTTAAATGTACATTAACAAGCAGGATCAATGTTAGGGATGTAGGTGACTGGCCGGGGCGCGGCGGGGCCGGTGCCCCTGCTGATTGGGATCCCCAGGCAACGGCATCATTTGCCTACATGGTAGATCCGAGTCTGTTCTCCGCTCTGCTCCCTCCCCCTCCAACCCTCCCTCCTCTCTGCTCTTTACGGTGGGGAAAAAGGTAAAACAAGCAGCTACGGAGCCAGCATAAGAGCCTGTAAATAAGTTTATTGGTTTTTACTGATAGATAATTAGTTATTAGCGGTACTGCATTTTAAATAAAAATAGCACAAATCCGCTTATGAATTATAAAAGTTAGTCAAACCACAAAAACGCTGACAAAAAGTTTAGGTCCGCTGTAAGCGGATTAGCGCTTTAGCGCTCTCTAGCGGTCTGTGCCCACCTTTGCTTCCTACAATGCCTTGCATTGACCAAGGTGCTTAACAGGATAAAAAGATGAATAAACTGGAACAATAAATCAATGAAAATAGAATAAGAAACAACAACAACAAGGCAATGGAAATAAAAATGCTACATACTAAAATACCAAAAGTAATAAAAGTTACACACTGAAAGCTTTTTTGAACAAGTGGGTCTTCAGACTGGTTTTGAACAGAGTCAGATCAGAGGTGGCACGTAGCTCAAGGGGGAGACTGTTCCAGGCTTTTGGGCCGGCAACAGAAAAGGACCGGTCTCCCCATTGTTTGTACCTTGAGCGAGGCACCTCCAGCAGGTGTTGACTGGCAGATCGTAAAGCTCTGCCGGGCTGATGGACTTTCAAAAGTTCTGAGATGTACAGAGGTGCAAGTCCATTCAGAGCTTTGAAAACAAACAGCAGCAGCTTGAACTGTATCCTGAACTGAACCGGGAGCCAGTGTAAAGAGGACAGGACAGGAGTGATGTGTTCATATTTTCGTGTGTTGGTCAAAAAGCGCGCGGCAGAGTTCTGTACAAGCTGTAAACGGGAGATGGAGGATTGATTAATACCAACATACAAAGCATTACAATAATCAAGTCTGGAGGTCACAAAGGCATGGATGGCCTTCTCTAGATCACCACGGCTGAGAAATGACTTTACTTTAGAGAGCAGACGGAGCTGAAAGAAGCTGGTCTTGACAACAGAACTGATCTGTTTATCAAACTTTAAGTTGGAGTCAAGCTGCACTCCAAGATTTCTGACCACCGGGTTGAAGTGGGGGAGGGGAAAACCAACACTGGGACTGGGAAGGATGTTGCTGGTGTCATCAGGTGCACCAAATAAAATGCATTCAGTTTTATCTGTGTTTAGGTGGAGGAAGTTTTGAGAGAGCCAGTGCTTAATGTCATTTAAGCAGTTGACAAGAGTGTTTGAACTGAGTGAGGGGTTGGGAGTGACTGGCAGATAGATTTGTAAATCGTCTGCATACATGTGAAAAGACAGATTATGACGTGCAATGATTGATCCTAATGGCAGCATGTAAAGAGAGAAGAGGACTGGCCCTAGAATGGATCCCTGTGGTACGCCAGAGGTCAGAGGGGTTGATGAAGAGGAGGACAGATCACCTATCATGACAGAAAAAGTTCTCCCAGTCAGGTAAGATTTGAACCACTCAAGCACAGCTCCCTGGAGGCCAACCTGCTGAGACAAACGGTTGATTAGTACCTGATGGTCGACGGTGTCAAAAGCTGCTGAGAGGTCTAACATCACCAGCAGAGCAGGGTTTTTTGCATCCAGAGACAGAAGAATGTCATTCTGTACTTTGAGCAGTGCAGATTCAGTGCTGTGACGAGCTCGAAAATCTGACTGAAATTTTTCAAACAGGTTGTTGAGCTCTAGAAAAGATTGAAGTTGAATAAAAACAATGGCCCTCATTCAGGAAAATGTTCGTGTTTTTATCCTAAATTTCTCCTACTTTTGTTCGTACGAACATGCCACGTCAGATTCAACAAAGTCTTCTATCCTGAGGAAACGTGTGTAAATGGGTTGCATAAATATGATGAATCCCACCTGTTCTAAACAGTTGCGCGTGCATGCGGAGAAGTCATTTACATAATTCCCACCCCTCAAAACACCATATAAGGCCACGTTTCCTGCCTTCTGACAGCAGGAAGTGTCCATTCATTCAAACTCAAGAAGTAAAAGGAGGAACTTCACGCGTTCGGAGATCTGCTCTCAGTCGCGCTGTGGCGCACCGCCACCCCCCGCAAGTGTCGGATGGTCAAATATCTTTAATTTTAGTGTACTGTGTTACATTATAGTTTCACTTATTCAGAAGAGCCGTGGCGCACCGCTACCCCCCACCCCCCGCAAGTGTCGGATGTGTTTTTGAACAGAAGCATTTTAAAATGTCTCGAAACTACAGTTAACTTCATATTAATATTGTAGTGCATATGTTTTGTCTCCCGTGGGTCGTACAGTATCAGAAATCAAGAATAAATGGTTTGATCTGAAAATGGCTTCAAACAAACATCTCGCCGCAGCACGGACAGGAGGTGGTCAAGGAATAGTCTGAGATGGTGGACAATAAATGCCACGCTGCAAGACGCGTGCCAACATGTTTTGCAGCACAAATGGGTCATGCGCGCACCTCCTGGTCAGCGCGCAACCACATTCTGCAGGTTATATTTCGAATCAGATATAATAATCAATTGCTCCGATGGTGTTTGGCACAAGATCAGTCTTAATTCGTACTTGTTCTGCGGCGGTGTATGGGGATTTTATGTACCTGGGTGTTAATATGAGGAGCGGCTTTGATGACCAAGGGGAGCGCACGACTCACTGAAGCCTGCGCGACACACCAGACAAATTAAACTTAAAATTATAATTCTAATTCAAACAGAATAACCTATTGTCAAGAATAATTATGGTGCGTGATTTTTTTAAACCCAAAATATTTTCTAAATAACGAAATATGAAGTTATTAGTTAGGGAAATCCATCTGGATAACAGCGGACCGACTGCTCCTAAAATATACGACAGCTCCGGACCACTCGTAAATTTTGTTCGTATCTGAAAAAAATCCTAGGATACGAAAACATTGTTGAATGCCACAAATGATCCTAAATCACTCGTACGCACAGTTTAAGAACAAATCTGTGCGTACGAACGGTTCGTGAATGAGGGCCAATCTTTTCTAGGACCTTTTATAGATATGACAGATGGGAAACTGGTCTGAAATTAGAGAGAGCTGTAGGATCTAAGCCTGTTTTTTTTAGAAGAGGCCTGACCACAGCATGTTTGAAAGCAGATGGCACAAAGCCTGAAGTTAGACAGCTGTTAATGAATGACAAAACGCAAGGACCAATTACATCAAAAGAATGTTTGAATATTTTTGATGGAATGATGTCCAGAGAACAGTTTGTTGGTTTCATCTGCTGAACCACTTTGATGAGGTGGGGCAGTGAGACCAGGTCGAACTGGTCAAAAACAGCTGTGGTTATTGCAGACGCACATGACTGGATGGTGTTGGATGGACTGACAATGTTCTGCCTGATAGAGTCTATTTTGTTGACAAAATAGCTCTGAAAGTCGTCACAGGTAGACTGTGTGGCAGTTTTCAGAACATTGACAGATGGATTGATGACAGACTGGAGTGTGTTGAATAGCGTCCTCGGCCGGTTGGAGCTGGTGGAGATTAAATTGGAGAGGTACTGTGACTTGGCCTGCTTCACAGCATTTTGATAATCACAGAGACAGTCTCTCAGTATTCCCTGGGATACATGAAGCCGGTCCCGCTTCCATTTTCGCTCTGCTTTCCTGCAGCGTTGTCGAAGAGCTTGCGTCGTTTCGTTGAGCCATGGTGATGGTCTGTTTTTTGAAGATGCCTGTTTGAGAGGAGCGATGGAGTCCAAGATCGTTGTGCAGGTGTGATGGAAGGAGGTGATGAAGTCCTCAGGATGTAGAGATGGGTCCAGGCTGACAGCAGAGCATAAGTCAGTGCTCTTAAAGGCATCAGTGAACTGACTTGGGGTGGATGGGGTGATGGAGCGGCAGAGACGTGCTGGGAGAATAGCCTTCGGTGCAGGAGGGGTGGAAAATTCAAATAATATGGGAAAATGGTCTGAAATACAGGTGTCCAGGATCTCCACAGCAGATATGTGAAGGCCGTGGGAGATAATTAAGTCCAGTGTATGACCCTGGCTGTGCGTGGCCCCCGAGACAGACTGCGACAGGTTAAAAGAGTCCAGAAGGTCCTGAAACTCACATCCAAGTTGATTACTTGGGTAGCAGATGTGTGCGTTGAAGTCTCCACAAAAAAGCCAAGAGTCAAACTTTGGCAGCAGTTCAGCCAGTAGTTCTGAAAACTCACTGAGAAAGTCTTTATTGTATTGTGGAGACCGATAAAAGAGGCCACACAGCAGAGGTTTAGCAGATTCCAGCACAAAAAACATGCTTTCAAAGCTGTTATAGTTTTTCTGAGGCAACATGCGGCACTTGAACGCCTCCTCATTGAACACAGCAGCGAGCCCTCCCCCTCTTCCAGCCCCGCGCAGAGCACTCAGATAAGAGAAGCCAGGTGGGAGGAGTTCAGAGAAGCAGCTGTGGTCTCCTGTTTTCTGCCAGGTTTCAGTAATCAGAAACAGATCCAGACGATGAGTTGAGATCAAATCACTTAATATAAAAGTTTTATTTGTGATCGATCTGGCGTTAAACAGTGCTGCACGGGTTGGAACGCAGCCAGTTACGTCACTCTCAGCTCGAGCGAGCGGGCGGAGGTTCTGTTTAACGCAGCCTCGCTTCTTTGGCCTTACGGGAGGACAAAATGGATACTGATCGCTGACGTCATGATTGACAGCAACAAGGCATCTGTGGCGACGAGCGAAGGAACGACGGACATCAAAGACGCTGAATTCAGGAGGTAAGTCAGCCGTCGCCGTGTTGTGAGACGAGAGATACTTTTTAAATCTCACCAGCACGCCTGCTCTCGTTCCGCGTCTTCTGCGTCGCTTGTTGCGTGGCAACGTGCTCGCGTTGCGTTGTAGGTAGGCAGGAATGGACGCCAGGAACGGTGGAGGTGGAGGAGGCTTAAAATGTCCATATTTGCCAGTAGCCGGTGTGTTGATCAGCGAGTCTTGGAGACTTAGAAGAGTTGAGCGATCATAGACCAGAAGCGAGGATGCATCGTCGATGAAAAAAAGGCAGAACACGAACAACAGTAAAAAGTTCAGGAGAGGAGTTAGATAGCGTGCCGTAACAAGAGGCGCCATCTTGGAAACTTCAACATTCAACATTGGTATTGAAAATTTCAATACCAATGTTGGTGTCAGATCAACAGCATCATGTCAAGTCAAGTCATGTCATCTTTATTTAGAGAGCACAGTTAAAACAGTTAAAACTGCTATCAAAGTGCTTTACAACAACATCAAAAATAAATAAAAACAGAAAAGTGTAACACACACTAATGCTAACTATGAAATTAACAGCAATAAAATATCATCAAAATGTATAGGAAGGAACAGCATTAAAAAAGAAACACAGAACAAAATACACTAAGTCATCTCACCCAGTATGAAACGCTAGAGAGAACAGATGAGTTTTTAGGAGGGATTTGAACAGGTGAAGGGAGGTGGCTTGCCTAATGTTGGGGGGCGGGTTGTTCCAAAGTTTGGGGCCGATGACTGAAAACGCCCAATCTCCTCGGAGCTTCAGTCATGTATTTGGAACCTCCAACAGCAGCTGATCGGATGATCTCAGAGCCCGCGAGGGAACATATGGTTTCAGCAGCTCCGAGATGTAGAGGGGAGCGAGGCCATTTAGGCATTTATAGGTCAACAGCTAGATTTTAAAGTCAACTTCGCATGGGGAGCCAGTGAAGGGAGGAGAGAACTGGTGTAATGTGCTCAGACCTACGTGTACCGGTTAAAAGCCGAGCTGCTGCATTTTGGACGAGCTGAAGACGTGCGAAAGAGGCATGGCTGATCCCAGCATACAGTGCATCAGGGGCGGCCGGCCAATAGGGGGCGCTAGGGCACCGCCCTACTGGAACTTCTGGACTATTTTACATTGAAGATTATTATTTTTTTTTTTATAAAAATGAAAAAAATAAAATAAAATTATTTTGAAATATATGCATATATGTTTTTATTTGTGTAGGATAAATATTTTATGAGTAAAATCCCTTTGGGATCCATCCCACTTTGATTGGCAACGTATTCTATTAATCAACGACGTGAACACCGCTTGGAACTATTTTCATAATAGTTTCATTTACTTTGTGAACAAACACGCTCCTTTCCGGCAGTTCAGGATAAAGGGCCGTGACAGCCCCTGGTTTACTCCTGAACTAGCTGACCTCCTGCACAGGAGAGATCATCTTTGGGCCGCAGCAAGAAAATCAGACTCAGACTCTGATTGATTGAAATTTCGGCAGCTGAGGAATAAATGCACAACTGCCATCAAAAGCCGCAAAACGTAATTACTTCTTATCTCAGACCTCCAAAAATCTAAACGACCCTAAAAAATTCTGGAAAACCATCAAATCTCTCTCAGGCACCCCCCAATCATCTGACCTCCCATCACAACTTCTTGTTGACTCTGTTCCTGTGTCAAATAAGCACGAGATCCTGAACTGTTTCAATAAACATTTTGTTGCTTCTAGTTCATTATTTGACACAGTTACAAATGGAAAATCAGCCACTTCATCTAATAATCAAACTTCTACAAATCAAATCCCTCCTACAAGTCAATCCTCAGTTAATCACACCTTCTCTTTTTCTCCGTTCTCAGTCAGTGAGGTAAATAAACTGTTAAAAGATCTTGATCCTAAAAAATCTGCAGGTCCAGATGAACTTCCACCTTATTTCTTAAGGCTGGCTGCTCATATCATCACAGTCCCTGTGACCCACATCTTTAATCTGTCCATAAGCCAAAACACCATTCCGGATGCTTGGAAAACAGCCTTTGTTCTTCCTTTGCTGAAGGGAGGTGACCCCACCTCACTGAACAATTATCGACCAATCTCTAAACTCTGCATTTTAGCCAAGGTTCTAGAAAAACTGATAAACTCTCAGATCAAAAATTATCTGGACTCATTTAACATCTTACCTCTCCATCAATCTGGTTTCAGGAAAAAACACAGCACAACAACTGCTTCTCTGAAGGTTCTGAATGACGTTGTTGAAGCATTGGATGCTAAGGATTATTGTGCTGCACTTTTCTTAGACCTGTCTAAAGCTTTTGACACTGTGGATCATAACATCCTGTGTCATAAGCTCTCAGAAATCGGTTTCTCTGATCACACCATCGGTTGGTTTTCTAATTATCTTTCCAATCGGAGGCAATGTGTTCAACATAACGGTACTTCTTCCAGCTATTTAACAGTTAAAAATGGTGTACCACAAGGCTCAGTTTTAGAACAAACCCTCTTTACAATCTACATAGCTAATGTAGGTCAGAGCATCCCTGATGCATCATTACATTTATATGCTGATGATACAGTTGTTTACTGCCAAGCTAAAACAGTAGCTAAGACTTTCCAGTTACTGCAATCTGCTTTTGACATCATTCAGTCAGATTTGTTCTGTCTCAAACTTGTCCTAAATGCTGATAAAACAAAAGGGAGTTTTTTTCAAGTAGGAAGTCGGTCCCAGCAGATCTTCCTCTGATTTTATCCTCAAATGGTGTCCCTATTGAGTTTGTTGATTCCTATAAATATTTGGGTATCCTGGTCGATTCACATCTCTCTTTTAAACTCCACGTGGAAAACCTAGTGAAGAAACTGAAAGTTAAACTGGGTTTCTTTTTCAGAAATAGATCATGTCTAACACTGAATGCTAGGAAACGCCTTGTATCTGTGACTTTCCTTCCCTCCATTGATTACGGTGACATTCTCTACATGAATGCTCCTACAAGCACCCTGCGGATGTTGGATGTTGTCTATCATGGTGCACTAAGATTCATAACTGGCTGTGATTATCGTACCCACCACTGCACCCTGTATTCACTGGTTAACTGGACATCATTAACCTCACGCAGACTCTTCCACTGGTACATTTTCATCTTTAAATCACTTCTTGGTCTGCTGCCCTCATACATCTCCTCCTACATGTCTTTGCGTGAGTGCAGCTACAGTGTGCGCTCTCAGGACATGATTACCTGCAGTGTTCCGTCAGTGAGGACTGAACTTGGAAAAAGGGCCTTCTCCTACTCCGCTCCTGCTTCATGGAATATCTTACAAAAAGATCTGAAGCTCTCGGCCCTGACCTCTCTAAATGGTTTTCAGAATCTGTTGGAATCCTGGCAAAAACCAATGCAGATATGTTCCTGTCTTTGATTTTATACATCTACCTTATAATGTTTTGCTAGTTTTTTGATACTTTGTAAAAAAAAAAAAACTATGTATTTCTCTCTTTTGTTTTTCTATTGTTTATTGTTTAAGGAAATTCTACCATTGCTGTACATCATTCTTTAGTTTTAGCAGGTCACTTTTGTAAATGAGTCCATGAGGCTCAATAAGATTTACCTGACTAAATAAAGGTTGAATGAATGAATGAATGAATGAATGAATGAATGAATGAATGAATGAATGATACTAGCAAAAGCAGCATTCTAAGAATATCCTGATGCATGCTCATTGCATGAGCATTGTAAGAAGGTGACAACTGGACACAGAAGCCTTATTTTTGCAAATTCAGTTATTTACAGTTTTTATTTTGTAGAACATTTAATCCTTTGATTGTTTTGTAAAAATAATGTAATAAGGCAGTGTGCAACGGGCTCTCTGCAGATTACTGTATCCAGAGGGATAGGCCTCATTCAGAGATTTGTAGACATTTGGTTGATGCCAAGTTTCTGTGAGACACATAAGGTCCAAGTTCTTCTCCAGAATGTGATCATGAATAAGACATGATTTGTTGGATAGTGATTGTACATTAAAAAGTTCTATTTTAATACTAGTTGGAACAGAATTTTTTTGAAGAGGTTTAAGCAGACTGAAGTCCACTCCACGTTTTCCTTGCCACTTTGTGCGCTGTGGACTACAAGGGACCACAGACACAGCGTTCTGATGACGTTGTCGAGGTGCGACACGTCTCTCAGTCCAGACAGAAACAATCGAGTCAGAGCTCGCTTGTTTTGAATAAACGAATTTCTTTCAAAGTCAAAGTCAAAGTCAACTTTATTGTCAGAACTGCAATATGTACAGGACATACACAGGACCGAAATTGCGTTTCTTTCGAAATTGCGTTTCTTTCGAAATTGCGTTTCTTTCGAAATTGCGTTTCGAGAGTTTCTATGGATGTAACGATGTCTACGCAGAAGTCCCAGTTGTTTGATGGTGGAAATAGAAGGAGGAATGGAGCAGTTGTTAAGTTCAAACAACTGCGAAGCGGAGTAGGTCAACATTGTCGAGCCGGTGGAAGCTAGCACGGAGATAGCCGCTAACAGCAGGCCCACGGCTCCGAAAAAGATACACAAGAAGCAGTGAGAGGTAACTTGAATGAGCATTACCTTGAAGAGGAGCACAGGAGAAAATCCAGAACAGTCCAGAGGACACAGAAGTTGACAAAGGCATCAGGTAAGTGAACAATAAATGCAGCTACGTGGTTCTCTAAGCTAAATTCGTGCTGGAGCTAACTGGAGGTTGACAGCCCCCACTACTAAAATTCCGGTTAGACTAGTAAAGTTTACTATCTAAAGAATCCAGCAAACAAGTCAAATCTTGGCCTGGCTGAAGTCTCCCACCCTGAGCAAGCACAGTGGCATCAGTGGAAAGGAAAAACTCCCTTTTAGAAGGAAGAAACCTTTAGCAGACCCAGGCTCAGGATAAGCGGTCATCTGCTTTGACCGGCAACTTATAACCTTTGCAGAGCCACAGCGCAGTCAGACAAGACAGTTGCTCTAAAACTTAATCACAGAAAGGTAGAAATGCCCAACAAGGGTTGGTGAAAAAAAGGGTCGGTGAAAAAAAAAAAAGCAGCAGAAAGTAACACAAAAGTACGAGGAGCAGCGGCAGCCAAGGCGCGCCCGCGTCCGCTCACAGGTGCTGTCACACAGGTGCTATCACACAGGTGCTGTCACACAAATAGCTGCTCAGACCAGTTTTTCCTCAAACGGTTCATAAATCACAGGTGAAGTGTCCACTTCCTGCTCAGGTGTGAACTTTGAGTGGAACCAAAACAGGCGGAACAGAACACAGCTGGGCTGAATGCGAGAGCAATGCAAGTCAAACGTCTCTTTCATGTAATTTAGTACCAGACTCAGAATCAACCTATTTTTTCATTGCACAAAAAAATTACATGTTAGTACAGCCGTCCAAAGAAAACAAACATGGGTAGACGGGGATGCCTGAGGCTGCAGCCTCGTGGGAAGCGCTGATCTTTTTGTTTAGATAAGGAAAAGGGAAAACATGAGGAAAGAGGAAATGTAAAAATATCATACCTCACACTGTGTCCTTGACGGGAGTGTGAGGTTGAAAAAAAAAATCAACACAAAAAAAAGCTACATACTGGTGACATAATTACATATTAATAATAATAATAATAATGGTACACAAAATTAGCCTCTGCATTTAACCCATCCACCACCAGGAGGTGCAGTGGACAGCTATTGAAAGCAGCCGGGGGGCATTTTGGGGATGAGTTGTGCTGCCCAGAGACACCATGAGGTATGCAATGACCAGGGATCTAACCTGGGACTTTCAGGTCCCGAGCCGGCTGCCCTGCCTCTAAAAATAAATGAACTAAATTAATACTATTTGTGGTTAACTATACTTAAACTAACTACAAAGCTGCTGTATATCATCATCAATATCCCCCAAGTAATAAATCTGTTGTTGTTTAATCCGTATCATGGGCGATCACACATGGATATGATCAAATTATGAGAACTCCTTGCACAGCAGAGAGACAAATTAGAGTGCACAGCCTTTCATTCGTGTCTCTGTTAACTTAATCCTTATTCTCTAATTAAATGTTATTAACAGCAAAACATGGATATTTGTGGCCCCAGATTACAGCAAAGATGTCTCTATAACTCACAAAATGCCTGGTTAGTAGTGTTCAATAGTTTCAATCAGAATGAATGAAAATGGTCATATCTCAGCCAAAAATTGGTTTATAAATATGGGGGAAAAATCCATAAATACGTCGCTTTGACGTATAAGTTGCAGGGCATGCAAATTATGCAAAAAAACTGTGACTTATAGGGCAAAAA
>JBBPBX010004848.1:60657-74610 GCA_038048925.1 Garcialebias charrua
TAACACGTTAATGCATGCAATTAATCTAAACAGATTAATGCATTAATATTACATAATGCTGATTAATCACATTACCTATGTTGAACTATAAAGGACTCGACCCTGCAGAGGTAGAGCTGCCATTTCCAACCTGATCCTGGAGCTCAGTCAGCCGACCAGTATTCAGCCCGGCGGGCCATAATGTGTGTGCGTGTGTGTGTGTGTTTAATGTGTGGATGTCCGGTCTCGAGTTTTGATGCAGTTTTATGAATCATGCAACACAAATAATAAGAAAGCACAATATAAAAATGTGTTAATTTACTTGTTGATGAGGAGGCAGTAAGTTTATATGTTGAGAGGATGAAGAAAGAAAAGTGCAGCAGTTCATCAGACTATGAAGAGATCGTTGCCGCTGGCGCATCGCAAATATTGCGCACGTGGGCTCGGACTTCTATGATACGTTTTTACGAATCATATCACAAAGAAAACTAAATAAGAATGCACAATTTAAAATGGTGTTAAGCTACTTGTTGAGGAGGGGGCAGGTCCGACCAGCTGGTTTAAAGATAAAGACACGTTAAGCTCAGATTGACACCTGTCACCGGCTGTGCGCGTCTGCTGACTCAGATTCAGATTCAGATTCAGATTCAGTTTATTATCGCCATTGTCAATTAACAGGATTCACAGACTAGGAATTTGCTTCGGCATAACGGTGCATAAAATATAAAAACATAAGACACAAAAAACATAAACCATAAAACATCAATACAATCAATACAATATTCAGTGAACAAAAACTACTAAGAAACAGCGCAATTAGAGTGGTGCAATCAAAATACAGTGATACAGTGATTCCCAATCAAAATACAAAATACAGCGACCAAGGCAAGTTATGAGGTAGCATGGTTATGAGTGTTCAAGAGTCTGACAGCAGAGGGGAAGAAACTGTTTTTATGGCGGGAGGTTCTGGTCCCAATTGACCGAAGCCTCCTGCCTGAGGGGAGTGGTTCGAACAGACCGTATGCAGGGTGAGAAGGGTCAGCTGTGATCCGACCTGCTCGCCTCACAGTCCTGGAGACGTACAGGTCATGGAGAGATGGGAGACTACAGCCGATTACCTTCTCAGCAGAGCGCACAATGCGCTGCAGTCTGTGTCTGTCCCTGACAGTGGCCCCGGCGTACCACACTGTGATGGACGCGCTGAGAATGGACTCGATGATGGCCGTGTAGAACTGCACCATCAGCTTGGCCGGCAGCTTGGCCTTCCTCAGCTGTCGCAGGAAGTACATCCTCTGCTGAGCCTTTTTGATGAGGGAGCTGATGGTTGGCTCCCACTTGAGGTCCTGGGTGATGGTGGTGCCGAGGAACCGGTAGCAGTCCCCAATGATGATGGGGGTCGCCAACTCGCCAGTTGAAATGGACTTGAGATCTGTCCAGGGTGTACCCCGCCTCTGTGAAGGCTGTACATGATCACCAGCGAGCAGCGACCCAAAAAGGAAGAAGTGGTTAAAGACAATAGATGGATGGATTTGCTTATCAGGGGCCATGCGCGTCTCCACGCCTGCTGTCAGCTGCGTTGGAGGAAGCATACAAGATCGGAAGCGAGCAGCGCATTCAGTTTAAATAACTTTGTTCTATATTTTTCCAAATAATTTTGCTCTAAAAATATTTTTGTTCATAGCCTGCCTTTAGAGCTGATTTTTAGGCTATTCGTTTTGTATGTTAATATCTATTTGGTGAAACAAGAAATCATATATCTTGTCAAAAGAAGAAGAAGTAGAAGAAGGGTTACATGTTTTGATCACATAGATGACACTTAGTGTCATCAAACAGGTTATTCACTAAACTCTCGGTCATGTGCTCATTCAATTTGCACTACTCATATTTGAACTCATGTTTGTATTACATTACTGCCCATAGTCATACTACTGTTTACATTCACTGTTTACATTTATTAATACTGTTTACATTTATTACTACTGTTTACATTTATTACTACTGTTTACATTTATTACTACTGTTTACATTTACACTACTTTTATATCTACACTACTGCTGATACATATACAGTATTCTCTGACTAGCCTTATTTAAGGATGCCCAATGTGCCTTATGTGCCTTACTGCATATGCCACTTTGCCTCTATACCAACATCAACTACCTCATACATATACTGTGTACATTAACTCATATGCTGCTTTGCCACTCTTTGCAAATGTCAATGCTAGAACCTTCAGTTTATTTTATAGATATACTTTTTATACTTTTTATACTACTATGCAAAAACTCAGGACAGTATTACACTTTTATTATTTCATTTTATGCTTATGTTCATTAAATGTTTAGTGTTTTAGTGTTGGTGTAAATTTTCATACTTTTATACTACTATGCAAAAACTCAGGACAGTGTTACACTTTTAAATCCGTGTATCATTCGTTCTTTAGTTATTCCGTTTCAAAATAAAAACGAAATAACCAAACAAGCTTTGGTTATTCCGTTTTTTCATTTTAAAACGAAATTACAAAAACGTTTTTTTCGTTATTTCGTTTTTAAAACGAAATTAAAAAAACAGAAATTGCAAAAAATAAAAAAAGGGTGCGATTTGGTTTTTGCGTAAATACGGTTGTTGTTTTAATTTGTAGCAATACCGGAAATGACGTACAGGAAGTCGCCAACGAATAAATTTTACAGCAGATGAAGACGGAATAAAAACAAAACATCAATGGCTGCACTTGAATCGTTTTCTGCATTGATTATCGAACATTTTGAGAGAGAAAAACCACACTCTGAAATCAGTAATGTTTTGCATCGCCATGGCGCTCCACATTACTCAATAATGAGTGTCAGAAGGTTTTGTATGGAGCACAACTTGCAAAGACAAGACAACGTGTCGGACGCCGATTTGGAACGTGCTGTACTTTCTTCAATTTACCAAGTATGTATCAAAGTTTATGGACAATATACTGCGATAAAATGAGTGAAACTTGTAAATACAAGCTAGCTGACGTTAGCTTTCTGTAGGCATTGTGTATACATGGTGCGTTACAGTAATGGACCAGCAGGGGTCCTCTTGCAGGCCAAAACAATACAATACAGTAATGAGAAAGTGACAGGTATAATTATTAACAATGTACATTTAGCCTGATCAAGAAAGGTCATCAGAGACTCTACTTCCTCAGACGGCTGAGACGTGCTGGTCTGAGCAGCCCAGTTCTCACCTCGTTCTACAGGTGTGCAGTGGAGAGCGTCCTGTGCTCCAGCATCAACGTGTGGCATGGAGGCTGCACAGTTGAAGAGAGGAAAGCTCTACAGAGAGTGGTGAAGGCTGCACAGAAGTCTGTTGGAGTCAGTCTCCCCACCATCACAGACATTTACACCTCCAGATGCAGGAAAAGAGCCACCTGCATCATGAAAGACCTCACTCACCCAGCACACTCACTCTTTGCCCCACTCCCCTCAGGACGGAGGTTGAGGAGCATCAAATGTAGAACCACTAGACTGAGGAACAGCTTCTACCCTGAGGCTGTTAGACTCATGAATAAATAAAAATAAAAAAAATAAACACTGCAAAATATCACATCATGCTGATGCTGATCTGTTTTCTTGTTGCTGTGTTCATCTGTGACCATCTGTGACCATCTGCTCATACAAACTCATGTTCGTGCTGCTGTTTATTTCCACTATATTAGGCTTAGTGTATTACTAGTTGATGTTTTTCTTAGTTAATTCTAGATGTTATTACTGTTTTTCTCTTGCATTTGTTGTTGGATGTAACTGGGACCCCGTGTACATAATCTCGTTTTCATCACATGTACCACATGCGGTGCAAATGACAATAAAGACTCTCTCTCTCTGACTCTGACTTATATTGTACCTATAATACATCCAGAATAAATATGTCATAGTTTTAATTTAGATTTTGGGGTAAACAGCAATTCAAAGTACTTCAAAATGATAATTTCAGTTTGCTTATCTATAACTTCTATTGAAATTGTTGATTAAACAAAAGTGTGTGTGTGTGTATATATGCTTACACACATACATACACACACACACACACACACACACACTATATTATATATATATATATATATATATATATATATATATATATATATATATATATATATATATATATATATATATATATATATATCGTAAACACCTTTTCAGGAAAAAATAGTAACAGCCATCAAACAAATAAATATTAACTTCTTCTTTGTAACACTGAACATGAAATATGAATTTTGAATAGAGGTCATAGAAAAGCAAACTGAAAGAAGCATTTTGAGGCACTTTGACTTGCTCTTTTATACAAAATCTAAAACTGACATATTTATTCTTGATATATTATAGGCATGTGAAAATAATAAATATGGCAAAATTGTTTATTGTTTATAAATATGCATCTCATTTTCTCTCATTGTTTTTTGACTGCAGGGGCACTTTCTGTTTCTCTTATTGTAATGCACCATGTATGAGCCACACAAATCTTTAAGAGAGAGCTAATGTTGACTGGTTTTACCGCAGTACATCAGATAACATTTTACATTTGTGTGTGTGTTAGACAGGACCATCCTATGGATGGAAATGTATGACGGGATACTTGTCATCTATTGGGAAACATGCTGGAGAAACCAGAGTCGGTAGGGTCTTAAGAGAGGTGCACCAGCCTTACCATCAGTTACGACAACATGTGAGTGAATCTGGCAATTATATATTAAACAGTGTAACAACTCAAACACTGCTTTTTATAATAGATTTTTAAAAATATGTATCCACTTCACAGGAACAAACACACCCACACCCCACTGAACATAAGTGGATCTGCAGTGGAAGTGGTCTCCAGCTACAAGTACTTGGGTGTACACCTAAATGATAAACTCAGCTGGAGCAACAACACCACCAGCCTGATCAAGAAAGGTCATCAGAGACTCTACTTTCTCAGACGGCTGAGACGAGCTGGTCTGGGAAGCTCCGTCCTCACCTCCTTCTACAGGTGTGCAGTGGAGAGCATCCTGTGCTCCAGCATCAACGTGTGGCATGGGGGCTGCACAGCTGCAGAAAGAAAAGCTTTGCAGAGAGTAGTGAAGGCTGCACAGAAGATGTTGGAGTCAGTCTCCCCACCATCACAGACATTTACACCTCCAGATGCAGGAAGAGGGCCACCTGCATCATGAAGGACCCCTCACCTCACCCAGCACACACACTTTTTGCCCCACTCCCCTCAGGAAGGAGGTTGAGGAGCATTAAGTGTAGAACCACTAGACTGAGGAACAGCTTCTACCCTGAGGCTGTTAGACTCATGAATAAATAAAAATATAAAAAATAAACACTGCAAAATATCACATCATGTTGCTGCTGCTGAACTGTTTCATGTTGCTGCTGATCTGTTTCATGTTGCTATGTTCATTGTGCACATCTGCTCACACAGCTGCTGTGTGGAGTAATGGTTTTCTATGATATTAGTGCTGCGTGTATTTTTTATTTAGTGTATTTTTAGTTGATGTTTTTCTTAGTTCGTATCTTAGATGTTCTTACTGTTCTTCTTTTACATTTTATTGTTGGATGTAACTGGGACCCTGTGTACATAATCTTTCATCACATGTACCACATGTGGTGCAAATGACAATAAAGATTCTCTGACTTTGTTATTTCTAAAATCATTTTTTCTCTCAAATAATGGAAAAAACAGACATTAACTAACAAAAATAGCAGCTAGAAATAATTTGTCTCCAGTCATTTTTTATTTGAACGAGGTTTAGCCTACCAGAAAGCCTACACTTATCTTTGCAGGAAGTTTTCTCTGCTATCAGCTGCTTCCATCCTTTAATATTAGTAATAAAAATTATAAATATATGTGATGTGTTGGTGGCTGACTGATAATTTGTATTATTATTAAAATTTGTATTTGGCAGGTAACATGACCAAATCTAGATTCTGTCAGCGATTTAGAACCACTAGACTGAGGAACAGCTTCTACCCTGAGGCTGTTAGACTCATGAATAAAAAAAATAAAAATAAAAAACACTGCAAAATATCACATCATGCTGATGCTGATCTGTTTTCTTGTTGCTGTGTTCATCTGTGACCATCTGTGACCATCTGCTCATACAAACTCATGTTCGTGCTGCTGTTTATTCCCACTATATTAGGCTTAGTGTATTACTAGTTGATGTTTTTCTTAGTTAATTCTAGATGTTATTACTGTTTTTCTCTTGCATTTGTTGTTGGATGTAACTGGGACCCCGTGTACATAATCTCGTTTTCATCACATGTACCACATGCGGTGCAAATGACAATAAAGACTCTCTCTCTCTGACTCTGACTTATATTGTACCTATAATACATCCAGAATAAATATGTCATAGTTTTAATTTAGATTTTGGGGTAAACAGCAATTCAAAGTACTTCAAAATGATAATTTCAGTTTGCTTATCTATAACTTCTATTGAAATTGTTGATTAAACAAAAGTGTGTGTGTGTGTATATATGCTTACACACATACATACACACACACACACACACACACACACACACACACATATATATATATATATATATATATATATATATATATATATATATATATATATATATATATATATATATATATATATATATATATATATATATATATCGTAAACACCTTTTCAGGAAAAAATAGTAACAGCCATCAAACAAATAAATATTAACTTCTTCTTTGTAACACTGAACATGAAATATGAATTTTGAATAGAGGTCATAGAAAAGCAAACTGAAAGAAGCATTTTGAGGCACTTTGACTTGCTCTTTTATACAAAATCTAAAACTGACATATTTATTCTTGATATATTATAGGCATGTGAAAATAATAAATATGGCAAAATTGTTTATTGTTTATAAATATGCATCTCATTTTCTCTCATTGTTTTTTGACTGCAGGGGCACTTTCTGTTTCTCTTATTGTAATGCACCATGTATGAGCCACACAAATCTTTAAGAGAGAGCTAATGTTGACTGGTTTTACCGCAGTACATCAGATAACATTTTACATTTGTGTGTGTGTTAGACAGGACCATCCTATGGATGGAAATGTATGACGGGATACTTGTCATCTATTGGGAAACATGCTGGAGAAACCAGAGTCGGTAGGGTCTTAAGAGAGGTGCACCAGCCTTACCATCAGTTACGACAACATGTGAGTGAATCTGGCAATTATATATTAAACAGTGTAACAACTCAAACACTGCTTTTTATAATAGATTTTTAAAAATATGTATCCACTTCACAGGAACAAACACACCCACACCCCACTGAACATAAGTGGATCTGCAGTGGAAGTGGTCTCCAGCTACAAGTACTTGGGTGTACACCTAAATGATAAACTCAGCTGGAGCAACAACACCACCAGCCTGATCAAGAATAATAATAATAATAATTAATTCAATTTATAACGCACTTTTCATTACTGAAAATCTCAAAGTGCTACACATATATTGAATGCTACACACATTCATAAACCGGTGGCGGCAGACTAACATGCAAGGTGCTTTCCAGTCCTACCGGGAGCAACTCGGGGTTAAGTGTCTTGCCCAAGGACACAACGACACATGGTGCGGGTCCCGGGAGTCGAACCGCCAACTTTCCGATCGGGAGACGACTGCCCTTACAACTACGCCACGGCCGCCCGAAAGGTCATCAGAGACTCTACTTTCTCAGACGGCTGAGACGAGCTGGTCTGGGAAGCTCCGTCCTCACCTCCTTCTACAGGTGTGCAGTGGAGAGCATCCTGTGCTCCAGCATCAACGTGTGGCATGGGGGCTGCACAGCTGCAGAAAGAAAAGCTTTGCAGAGAGTAGTGAAGGCTGCACAGAAGATGTTGGAGTCAGTCTCCCCACCATCACAGACATTTACACCTCCAGATGCAGGAAGAGGGCCACCTGCATCATGAAGGACCCCACTCACCCAGCACACACACTTTTTGCCCCACTCCCCTCAGGAAGGAGGTTGAGGAGCATTAAGTGTAGAACCACTAGACTGAGGAACAGCTTCTACCCTGAGGCTGTTAGACTCATGAATAAATAAAAATAAAATAAAAAATAAACACTGCAAAATATCACATCATGTTGCTGCTGCTGAACTGTTTCATGTTGCTGCTGATCTGTTTCATGTTGCTATGTTCATTGTGCACATCTGCTCACACAGCTGCTGTGTGGAGTAATGGTTTTCTATGATATTAGTGCTGCGTGTATTTTTTATTTAGTGTATTTTTAGTTGATGTTTTTCTTAGTTCGTATCTTAGATGTTCTTACTGTTCTTCTTTTACATTTTATTGTTGGATGTAACTGGGACCCTGTGTACATAATCTTTCATCACATGTACCACATGTGGTGCAAATGACAATAAAGATTCTCTGACTTTGTTATTTCTAAAATCATTTTTTCTCTCAAATAATGGAAAAAACAGACATTAACTAACAAAAATAGCAGCTAGAAATAATTTGTCTCCAGTCATTTTTTATTTGAACGAGGTTTAGCCTACCAGAAAGCCTACACTTATCTTTGCAGGAAGTTTTCTCTGCTATCAGCTGCTTCCATCCTTTAATATTAGTAATAAAAATTATAAATATATGTGATGTGTTGGTGGCTGACTGATAATTTGTATTATTATTAAAATTTGTATTTGGCAGGTAACATGACCAAATCTAGATTCTGTCAGCGATTTAGAACCACTAGACTGAGGAACAGCTTCTACCCTGAGGCTGTTAGACTCATGAATAAAAAAAATAAAAATAAAAAACACTGCAAAATATCACATCATGCTGATGCTGATCTGTTTTCTTGTTGCTGTGTTCATCTGTGACCATCTGTGACCATCTGCTCATACAAACTCATGTTCGTGCTGCTGTTTATTTCCACTATATTAGGCTTAGTGTATTACTAGTTGATGTTTTTCTTAGTTAATTCTAGATGTTATTACTGTTTTTCTCTTGCATTTGTTGTTGGATGTAACTGGGACCCCGTGTACATAATCTCGTTTTCATCACATGTACCACATGCGGTGCAAATGACAATAAAGACTCTCTCTCTCTGACTCTGACTTATATTGTACCTATAATACATCCAGAATAAATATGTCATAGTTTTAATTTAGATTTTGGGGTAAACAGCAATTCAAAGTACTTCAAAATGATAATTTCAGTTTGCTTATCTATAACTTCTATTGAAATTGTTGATTAAACAAAAGTGTGTGTGTGTGTATATATGCTTACACACATACATACACACACACACACACACACACACACACACCATATATATATATATATATATATATATATATATATATATATATATATATATATATATATATATATATATATATATATATATATATATCGTAAACACCTTTTCAGGAAAAAATAGTAACAGCCATCAAACAAATAAATATTAACTTCTTCTTTGTAACACTGAACATGAAATATGAATTTTGAATAGAGGTCATAGAAAAGCAAACTGAAAGAAGCATTTTGAGGCACTTTGACTTGCTCTTTTATACAAAATCTAAAACTGACATATTTATTCTTGATATATTATAGGCATGTGAAAATAATAAATATGGCAAAATTGTTTATTGTTTATAAATATGCATCTCATTTTCTCTCATTGTTTTTTGACTGCAGGGGCACTTTCTGTTTCTCTTATTGTAATGCACCATGTATGAGCCACACAAATCTTTAAGAGAGAGCTAATGTTGACTGGTTTTACCGCAGTACATCAGATAACATTTTACATTTGTGTGTGTGTTAGACAGGACCATCCTATGGATGGAAATGTATGACGGGATACTTGTCATCTATTGGGAAACATGCTGGAGAAACCAGAGTCGGTAGGGTCTTAAGAGAGGTGCACCAGCCTTACCATCAGTTACGACAACATGTGAGTGAATCTGGCAATTATATATTAAACAGTGTAACAACTCAAACACTGCTTTTTATAATAGATTTTTAAAAATATGTATCCACTTCACAGGAACAAACACACCCACACCCCACTGAACATAAGTGGATCTGCAGTGGAAGTGGTCTCCAGCTACAAGTACTTGGGTGTACACCTGAATGATAAACTCAGCTGGAGCAACAACACCACCAGCCTGATCAAGAAAGGTCATCAGAGACTCTACTTCCTCAGACGGCTGAGACGAGCTGGTCTGAGAAGCTCCAGTCCTCACCTCCTTCTACAGGTGTGCAGTGGAGAGCATCCTGTGCTCCAGCATCAACGTGTGGCATGGAGGCTGCACAGCTGCAGAAAGAAAAGCTCTGCAGAGAGTGGTGAAGGCTGCACAGAAGATGTTGGAGTCAGTCTCCCCACCATCACAGACATTTACACCTCCAGATGCAGGAAGAGCCACCTGCATCATGAAAGACCCCACTCACCCAGCACACACACTTTTTGCCCCACTCCCCTCAGGAAGGAGGTTGAGGAGCATTAAGTGTAGAACCACTAGACTGAGGAACAGCTTCTACCCTGAGGCTGTTAGACTCATGAATAAATAAAAATAAAATAAAAAATAAACACTGCAAAATATCACATCATGTTGCTGCTGCTGAACTGTTTCATGTTGCTGCTGATCTGTTTCATGTTGCTATGTTCATTGTGCACATCTGCTCACACAGCTGCTGTGTGGAGTAATGGTTTTCTATGATATTAGTGCTGCGTGTATTTTTTATTTAGTGTATTTTTAGTTGATGTTTTTCTTAGTTCGTATCTTAGATGTTCTTACTGTTCTTCTTTTACATTTTATTGTTGGATGTAACTGGGACCCTGTGTACATAATCTTTCATCACATGTACCACATGTGGTGCAAATGACAATAAAGATTCTCTGACTTTGTTATTTCTAAAATCATTTTTTCTCTCAAATAATGGAAAAAACAGACATTAACTAACAAAAATAGCAGCTAGAAATAATTTGTCTCCAGTCATTTTTTATTTGAACGAGGTTTAGCCTACCAGAAAGCCTACACTTATCTTTGCAGGAAGTTTTCTCTGCTATCAGCTGCTTCCATCCTTTAATATTAGTAATAAAAATTATAAATATATGTGATGTGTTGGTGGCTGACTGATAATTTGTATTATTATTAAAATTTGTATTTGGCAGGTAACATGACCAAATCTAGATTCTGTCAGCGATTTAGAACCACTAGACTGAGGAACAGCTTCTACCCTGAGGCTGTTAGACTCATGAATAAAAAAAATAAAAATAAAAAACACTGCAAAATATCACATCATGCTGATGCTGATCTGTTTTCTTGTTGCTGTGTTCATCTGTGACCATCTGTGACCATCTGCTCATACAAACTCATGTTCGTGCTGCTGTTTATTTCCACTATATTAGGCTTAGTGTATTACTAGTTGATGTTTTTCTTAGTTAATTCTAGATGTTATTACTGTTTTTCTCTTGCATTTGTTGTTGGATGTAACTGGGACCCCGTGTACATAATCTCGTTTTCATCACATGTACCACATGCGGTGCAAATGACAATAAAGACTCTCTCTCTCTGACTCTGACTTATATTGTACCTATAATACATCCAGAATAAATATGTCATAGTTTTAATTTAGATTTTGGGGTAAACAGCAATTCAAAGTACTTCAAAATGATAATTTCAGTTTGCTTATCTATAACTTCTATTGAAATTGTTGATTAAACAAAAGTGTGTGTGTGTGTATATATGCTTACACACATACATACACACACACACACACACACACACACACACACACTCATATATATATATATATATATATACATATATATATATATATATATATATATATATATATATATATATATATATATATATATATATATATATATATATATCGTAAACACCTTTTCAGGAAAAAAATAGTAACAGCCATCAAACAAATAAATATTAACTTCTTCTTTGTAACACTGAACATGAAATATGAATTTTGAATAGAGGTCATAGAAAAGCAAACTGAAAGAAGCATTTTGAGGCACTTTGACTTGCTCTTTTATACAAAATCTAAAACTGACATATTTATTCTTGATATATTATAGGCATGTGAAAATAATAAATATGGCAAAATTGTTTATTGTTTATAAATATGCATCTCATTTTCTCTCATTGTTTTTTGACTGCAGGGGCACTTTCTGTTTCTCTTATTGTAATGCACCATGTATGAGCCACACAAATCTTTAAGAGAGAGCTAATGTTGACTGGTTTTACCGCAGTACATCAGATAACATTTTACATTTGTGTGTGTGTTAGACAGGACCATCCTATGGATGGAAATGTATGACGGGATACTTGTCATCTATTGGGAAACATGCTGGAGAAACCAGAGTCGGTAGGGTCTTAAGAGAGGTGCACCAGCCTTACCATCAGTTACGACAACATGTGAGTGAATCTGGCAATTATATATTAAACAGTGTAACAACTCAAACACTGCTTTTTATAATAGATTTTTAAAAATATGTATCCACTTCACAGGAACAAACACACCCACACCCCACTGAACATAAGTGGATCTGCAGTGGAAGTGGTCTCCAGCTACAAGTACTTGGGTGTACACCTAAATGATAAACTCAGCTGGAGCAACAACACCACCAGCCTGATCAAGAAAGGTCATCAGAGACTCTACTTTCTCAGACGGCTGAGACGAGCTGGTCTGGGAAGCTCCGTCCTCACCTCCTTCTACAGGTGTGCAGTGGAGAGCATCCTGTGCTCCAGCATCAACGTGTGGCATGGGGCTGCACAGCTGCAGAAAGAAAAGCTTTGCAGAGAGTAGTGAAGGCTGCACAGAAGATGTTGGAGTCAGTCTCCCCACCATCACAGACATTTACACCTCCAGATGCAGGAAGAGGGCCACCTGCATCATGAAGGACCCTCACTCACCCAGCACACACACTTTTTGCCCCACTCCCCTCAGGAAGGAGGTTGAGGAGCATTAAGTGTAGAACCACTAGACTGAGGAACAGCTTCTACCCTGAGGCTGTTAGACTCATGAATAAATAACCAGAATAATAACTGTGAAATATCACATCATGTTGCTGCTGCTGAACTGTTTCATGTTGCTGCTGATCTGTTTCATGTTGCTATGTTCATTGTGCACATCTGCTCACACAGCTGCTGTGTGGAGTAATGGTTTTCTATGATATTAGTGCTGCGTGTATTTTTTATTTAGTGTATTTTTAGTTGATGTTTTTCTTAGTTCGTATCTTAGATGTTCTTACTGTTCTTCTTTTACATTTTATTGTTGGATGTAACTGGGACCCTGTGTACATAATCTTTCATCACATGTACCACATGTGGTGCAAATGACAATAAAGATTCTCTGACTTTGTTATTTCTAAAATCATTTTTTCTCTCAAATAATGGAAAAAACAGACATTAACTAACAAAAATAGCAGCTAGAAATAATTTGTCTCCAGTCATTTTTTATTTGAACGAGGTTTAGCCTACCAGAAAGCCTACACTTATCTTTGCAGGAAGTTTTCTCTGCTATCAGCTGCTTCCATCCTTTAATATTAGTAATAAAAATTATAAATATATATGATGTGTTGGTGGCTGACTGATAATTTGTATTATTATTAAAATTTGTATTTGGCAGGTTACATGACCAAATCTAGATTCTGTCAGCGATTTAAAAAAATAAAAAAACTAGGTTATAACACCCCACACAAGACCAGGTTTATTTTGTTAGTGGAGGGTTTATATTTATTTATTTATCACCAGGAGTATTAAAATGAGTTATAACTGTGACAAGATAGTGTGGACTGTTTCACAGAGAGATCTTTCAGATGCGCCTTGAAGACGGTCGGATCCGCCCCTCGGGTGCAGTGCGCGCTCCTGACAAAGGGGGAACTGATTACAAGCTGACACCCCACACACGTCAAAACTTAAAGCAAATAGTATGAATGGTTAGTGCTCCGTTAGTTAGTGCTAGTTTGACGTGGGTGGAGT
>JBBPBX010004849.1:9810-32560 GCA_038048925.1 Garcialebias charrua
CTGCAGAGCAAGAAAGCAATCCATGTTCGGGATGGATCTTTGAAATTATGCCACATAATAATGTAGGGGCCTGCTGGCTGCTGAGCAGGATTCCATCTGTTGAAACATTTATTAAGGATAAAGCAACTAGCTACTGTAAACACTTCCATAAAATTTACACAGAGCACCATATTTACCATATTTGCCTTTGCTCCAGAAGCCTAAGTCTAATCAAAACAGGAGCCCCAGGTACTTATTAGCCGCTGTTCTCTGACCCTAAGTCTGTGGTTTTGACCTGGTTTCCATAGGTGTCAGATCAACAGCAGTGGTGTTAAAGGGATAGCTCATTGTCGAGTGGACTAGTATAGAGTATATCAACAGTGAGTCTCACACACAATAGACAGTAGTCAGAGAGATGTCAGTTTGAAGAATCAGGGAGACATTTTTCACACGGGAGACAACTCCATCTATTTTCTTCTGCTTATCCGGGGTTGGGTCGCAGGGGTAGCAGCTTATGTAGGAAGGCCCAGACTTCTCTCTCCCACGACACTTGGGCCAGCTCCTCCAGGGGAATCCCGAGGCGTTTTCAGGCCAACCCAGAGACATGGTCCCTCCAGCGTGTCCTGGGTCTTCCTCTGAGTCTCCTCCCGGTGGGACATGTCTGGAACACCTCACCAGGGAGGCATACAGGAGGCATCCTAACCAGATGCTCGAGCCACCTTAACTGGCTCCTCTTGATGTGGAGAAACAGCGGCTCTACTTTGAGTCCCTACTGGATGACCAAGCTTCTCACCCTTTATCTAAGGGAGCATCCAGACACCCTGTGAAGAAAACTCATTTCAGCTGCTTGTATCCGAGATCTCGTTCTTTCGGTCACAACCCAAAGCTCAAGACCATAGATGAGAGTAGGAACATAGATCAACTGGTAAATTGAGAGCTTCGCCTTTTGACTCAGCTCTCTCTTCACCATGACGCCAAAAATACACTACATGCGTTCCGGCTCCGCCAAGCTCCGGTCCGACCTCCGCAGCAAATACGCACCCATTATAATCAATGACAGAATTTACACTGGCTCCGCACGGCGGCAGCGAGCTGCGGAGAGCGGACGGCAGTCCGTCAAAATTAGAAATTTTTCTATTTCTGCCGGACGCCGGAGCTGTGCGGAGTCAACTTTTGAAGATTACGTCGCACCAACAGGAAAAGGAACGAGCACAACTTCCGTATTTACAAAATAAAATCACCACGGGCGGACTTAATCCTAGCTCTATACGGATTTATTTGTACAAAAATGCTGTCAAACTATCATTTATGACTACGCCTACAAACGCAATACAAGAAATAAATAAATAAATAAAGTATTTTATTCTGAAATGTAATACATCACTTCCTGTTGCTCAAACCATGTCCTGTCGCTCATTTACGAGAGAAGATCAAGGCAGCAGTCTCTACTGTTGTTCTCCTTCTTCCACCGAATGAATTGTTTTGTTCTGACTTACTTATTTATCACTTGATTTATCGCGCGATCTCGCAATTCCCGCGCATGCGTCTCGGAGCGGCGCATCCAGGCGGACCTGAGCTGAGCGGAGGAAGTGGAAACTGGAGTCGCTCAGCTGCGACCTGCGGAGCAGGGCGGAGCCGGACCGCATGTAGTGTATTTTTGGCGTGACAGACCGGTACAGCGCTCGCTTCACTGCTGATGCTGCACCTATCCACCTATTGATCCATTGCTCCATTTTCCCCTAATTCATAAACAAGACCCCAAGATACTTAAACTCCTCCACTTGGGGCAACCACTGAACCACTTCACATGAGTTTATAGTTTCACCAACAAAGTCTCAAAGCAGAAAAACTAAAATAAATAGTGATTAAAAAGGAAAAGACAATGAAAATTTTGTTTCCTGGGATGATAAGAGGACATGGAGTTGACTCATTAGCAGCAAGTTATTTTGAGCCATTACTCTTTTGAACAGAGGTTACAACTTTGACCCCCTTACGAAATGTCTTCCTGATTCTCCAAAGCGATTGTGCTCTGACTGTTGCTAGGTAAAAAACCACTCAACACAGCCCCACTGTAAAATAAACTAAACAAAAAGTATAATGAGACATTATTTTAAAGGTTATTCATTATGAAGAGAATAAAATCACACATTCAAAAAGCACAATTTTAAACACGGTTATGCCTTACCTTGACAATGAGTGTTATTCATCCTTTTAAAACCTTTGGGACATTCCACTTGTCCATTTGCAATTACTGCATACACTGCAAACAGAAAAAGAAAGCAAAGTTTTCTCTGTCACAGAAGGATTTTAAAAGTAAAAGTTGTTGCACATGCCAGAGAAAATAATAAAGGGACCAACAATTGGGCCTTGTGGGACTCTAGAATGAATTTAAGGGAATTAAGACATTTAACTGCATAAAAGGAATGAGGAATAACACACATCTTGTGGTAAAACCACTGTCCAAATCCTGTTTTGCTTATTTAGCCAGAACAATAATAAAAAAAGGTGACAAAAATGTCACAGTAAATTTAACTGTTTGTTATAGTCCCAGCGCAGACAGATTGTCAATGCCAGAGGCCTGTAAACTTGGTGTCATTATTCAACGGGCAGGAGGTCAAGCCTCAGCGCGCTCCATTAAAGACACAGACTGCTCTGTGTGATGATCATATGGTGAAAACTGAGTCTATTTGTGTTTCGTTGAGTGTGTCTGTAGCTACATTTGACTGACGGAGTTGATGTGTGCGAGGTTTTATGTTTCTGCACAGAAAATGGGTGAACATTGGTAACAGAATTTCGTGACACAAACTGAAATGGAATATTTTTCTTATAAAAAATATCCAACTAGGTGCTTTTAGTTGAGGAGAGCTGTAAAAATTGATGACATCTTTGTCAGCAACTGTTTCCCTTTGTTTTTTCACATTCCAGTCACTAAATTTGACAACCTAAAACAGACCCTCATGTTTAATAGTGTCTTAATTATGACAGCCATGCTTCTATCCAAGGTTTAGATTGAACTCAGTATCTTTTCATCTTATCCATATAATTTTAGTTGTTTTCTTCTTGTGTACATTCATTTGTTCTTATTGGTTTTATTTCAGATGCTCCCTTCTTCAGGGGATGCCACAGTGAGAAATCTCCCATAAAACATTTCTCAATTGTTGTATGCTGGGTGCCCGTCCTGGTAGAGTTGCAAACGGGCCTAATAAAAATCCAACCCGACCCCAGCCTGTAGCCATTTTTTCTAAGCCTGACCCAACCCGACCATTTAACTGCAATTAAAGGCCCAAACCCGAATCAGTTTGACATAATATTTAAAAAAAAAAAAAAGTATTTCAAAGAAAGGAAGACACAAGATTTATTGCTTATTAACAAGTCACCAAATGGGTATTAACATACAAAACAAATAGCCTAAAAACATTTACTCTAAAGACAGGCTATTATACAGAAGAACAAAAACATTTTTTAGAGCAAAATTGTTTGTAAAAATATAGAACAAGGCTATTTTTATTGAACACGCTGCTCGCTTCGGCTTTTGTACATGCTGCTACTTTCTTCACCGCAGATGACAGCAGTGTGCCGAGACACACGTGGCCGGTGATCAGGTGATCCATCTGAAGCTTAACTGGAGTTTTTCTTTTTGCCTCTTTCAACAGGTGGCTTGTTGCTGCATCTGCAGTGATGCGGGTCCTGCACCGGTCACTTTTCGGTCAGACCTGCCTCCTCCTCTACAGGTAGATTAACACAATTTTATATTGTGCATTCTTATTTAGTTTTCTTTGTGCATTCGTAAAACTATATCAAAAGCTCGAGACCAACATGGCCCGTCCATCAAGCACATTATTTTGGCCCGATCCGGCCCTGGTTAGAAATTGCAGCTCTCCATCCTGGTGGCACCTGCAGCATCAGGATTATGAGACTGCAGCAATGACCACCAAGTTCCTGCTGCCCTGTCTGTTTGTTCGTAAAATATCTCAAAAAGCAGTGAACAGATTTGAAAGTAACCACTGATGTACATCAACAACTGATTTTGAAGTCAGCTTGGCTCATGATATCCCCCATAGTTAATATCCTTTAGCAAACACAAAAAAAACAACTATAACTCAGGTATTTTTACAGATATTGTACCGAACATTGTTGAGACCTAGAGTCCTCCCTAGCACAAGCTCTGAGGACCAACAGATCTCACAACTTTGTTTAAACTTTGACTATTTCATTTATTTGAAAATGCCAGTTCTTTTTGGATAATTTTGAAAATTAGCAGTTAACCAAAATTTACAATAAACATATTTACTACTGGGCCAAATTCCCTGGAAAACATTAAATACTTCTAAACACTTTTCCAACAAGCAAGTTTGCAGAGTTTAAATCAGATGGTTGTTTTCTGTAGCTGATTCTGATTCTGTCCCAGTATAAATAACATCTCCTTCTTTTCAAAGGTATTAGATGTGAAACTTGAAATAAGCAGTGTTGGCGTTTTCACAGATTTATGAGTGAGAACGATTAACTTTTAGCCAAATATTAAAATTCACTCAAAGCGTCATTCTATTTTGGCGATATGGTGCTTTAGATTTCTCTTAATATTTGTTTCTCTATTATGGTTTAGTTTTGGCTCTCACTATCCTGCCTCCTGCTTGGGAGTTCAGATTTGGTTCCTCCACCACACCCAGTTATGACTGACTGGACCACAGCGTTTAATCTGTTGCCGTGGCAACAAAATATTGTAAACAAAAGTGATACATGCTAGAACTCACAGCATCGGTGCCTTGTCAGCAAAGAAAACTCTCTAGTGGTTGAGGAGGAAGGGAAAAGTAGCACAAGGTTTGTGACCATGGCTCAAGCAAACCAAAGTTTTGACTGTTTGTGGTAAAATTATGTAACGGGCCATCTGGAAAAGCTGGTTCAGACAGGAAAACACCTGTTCCCATAACACCGACATTAAAATCAAGGCACTTAATGTACAACAAACTGTTTTATATGATTACTCCACAATGAAAAGCTAACTAGATTTTGTCCTAAATATCTTCCCACAAAATAATACCCAACAATCTATCACAGGTTAGTGTCATTTTCCCAAGACTGACTGGAATGCCTGGCACATGCAGGTTTTCTGGGAACAAGCTTCTGAAAGCTGACTCGTGTTATAGTCCTGCTGTGACCCAGTGGACCAGGCAGGGTCAGTGTACCTGAGGGTTGACAGAGCAGAAGTGGGTCAGCATGAAGGAGGTAGCCAGAAAATGAGGGGAACTGTGTCAAAGCAATGCTTCTGTTGCTTGTCGTCCTCCACACCCTCCTAATCCTTCTCCAAAGACTCTGAGTAATTAGTTGTTGTGGAAAGGCGATGGGCACAGCTTTCCTACAGTGAAGGAATCAGGGAATGTCTGGCCTGAGTTAATGCAGCCCATAAGTGCCAAAGCAAGCCCGGTAGGGAAGGTCCAGTATTATCTCTAAAGTGTATTAGCAAGGAGAAGAAGATCTCTGCAGACAGTGAGATCTTCAGCAAAAGTTGAATACATGTTTTTGTCAAAGGGTTAAAATGGTTACGAAGGAAACATAAACTAACTACAAATGTCTCAAACTGCTTTAAAACATAAATCTATTAAGTCTCAACACGTACCAGATGGATTTTCATGAAATGTTTTTGTTGTTTTGCTTTATTTGCACATGTTGGCAAACAAAGTTTAATGCTTCCATGTGCCCTCAGAAAGGGTTGTTACTGGAGTTCAGTTGGTAGATATTTAGTGCTCCCTGGGGACACTTTGTTTGCCGCATGTTCAAAACCAGCTGGTGAACACACAGATGCACACAGATGTGGGCAATGGCCTGACTTTAAACTGGTCGTCTTTGGTTTATTAAAGATATAGAGTTTAGTTGTCTGTAGCCAAGTCCTGTTTTCTAAACCAGAGACAAGTTGACTGTGAAATGCTCCCATCATACAAAAAGAAAAAGAATAATAGTAATGCTAGAGTCTAAAATAATTTGTGTAGATAATGTGGAGTAACACAGGCAGGGGTTTGCAAGATTGAGCTCAAGCTGCACATCATGGCTGTCAACCCAGACTTGTCAGGATCCAACAAAACCATCTACAGATAGATAGATAGATTGGTCATCTATCCATTTAGCCTTGTCCAACAAAACATTTAGCCAACCTTCACTAATTTCCTGTCCATCTTCATTCAATTGTGATGTACATTCAACTGGATACTGTTGAGTACCGGTAATACTGTACTTGCTCAAATTCTCCACACTGAAAGTGTGATTCCAATTCTTTAATAGCTCAACCTCTACGCTGAATGAAATGAATGAGTTCTTTGCTCGGTTTGAGGCAAGTAACAGCACACCTGCACATAAACTCCCCCCCTCTCCTGATGGCCAGGTGCTGGCGCTGTCCTCAGACAGCGTAAGGCGATCATTCATCAAGATTAACGCCCGGAAGGCCTCTGGTCCTGACAACATACCTGGTCGTGTGCTGAAGGACTGTGCAGGGGAACTCGCAGCGGTCTTCACGGACATCTTTAACATCTCACTGAGCCAGGCCATCGTCCCCACCTGTTTCAAAGCCACCACCATCATCCCTGTCCCAAAGAAGGCAACGCCCGCATGCCTCAATGACTATCGCCCAGTAGCACTCACCCCCATCCTGATGAAGTGCTTTGAACGGCTAGTCATGAAAAGCATCACATCTGTCCTCCCTGCCTCCCTGGATCCCTTCCAATTTGCATACCGACCTAATCGCTCAACCGACGATGCCATCTCCTCTGCCCTCCACACAGCTCTCACACATCTGGACACGAAGGACTCTTATGTTAGAATGCTGTTCATCGACTTCAGCTCGGCATTCAACACCATCATCCCCCAACAGCTCATCCTTAAACTGGACAGTCTGGGGCTGAACACCTCAATGTGTAACTGGCTGCTAGACTTCCTGACCGGGAGACCACAGACAGTACGGGTCGGGAGTAACACATCTAGCACCATCACATTGAACACAGGGGCCCCACAAGGATGTGTGCTGAGCCCCCTTCTATTCACCCTGCTAACACACGACTGCACACCATCATACAGCTCCAACCACTTCATCAAGTTTGCGGACGACACAACAGTGGTGGGTCTCATCAGCAACAACGATGAGACGGACTACAGGAACGAGGTGAGCCGCCTGGCCTTGTGGTGCGGACACAACAATCTCACTCTCAACGTGGAGAAGACAAAGGAGATTGTTGTGGACTTCAGGAAGAGGGATGCACAACATGCCCCTCTGACCATCAACAGCACCACAGTGGAGAGAGTGGACAGCACCAAGTTCCTGGGAGTGCACGTCTCAGAGGACCTGTCCTGGAGCAGGAACACTGCATCACTGGTCAAGAAGGCTCACCAGCGCCTCTACTTTCTCCGCAAGCTGAAAAGGGCTGGAGCTTCAACCCCCATCATGTGCACCTTCTACAGAGGTGCCATAGAAAGTGTCCTGACCAGCTGCATCACTGTGTGGTTTGGTGCATGTACTGCATCCTGCCGCAAGAGCCTCCAGCGCATCGTGAGAGCAGCTGAGAAGATCGTCGGCACCTCCTTCCCCTCACTGCAGGACTTACACAGCAACCGCCTCACTCGGAAAGCCCTCTGCATGGCAGGTGATCCCACACACCCACTACACAGCTGCTTCAGACTGCTGCCATCAGGGAGGAGACTGAGGAGTCTCCAGGCTCGAACCAGCAGACTGAGAGACAGCTCTGTTCATCAGGCAGTCAGGATGCTAAACACTCTGCCTGCTCTGCCTCCCCTCCCATTTGAACTGCCTTAACACAAAAAACTTTCTCACACATTACCACACAACACAAAGATTTTAACACTGGACTCTGTGTCATCAAACGGGTTATTCACTAAACTCTCGGTCATGTACTCATTCAGTTTGCACTACTTCTCATATTTGCACTAATGTTTGTATTACATTACTGCCTATAGTCATACTACTGTTTACATTCACTGTTTACATTTCATTAATTCAACCTTTATTTATACAGGCTAGCCTCGTTGAGTCACGGGGACTCATTTACAAGAGGGACCTGTCTCACTCACACCAAACAACCATCCACTCTCACACTCACACATTTATTGGAAAACATTTATTAATACTGTTTACATTTATTACTACTGTTTACATTTATTACTACTGTTTACATTTACACTACTTTTATATCTACACTACTGCTGATACATATACAGTATTCTCTGACTAGCCTTATTTAAGGATGCCCAATGTGCCTTATGTGCCTTACTGCATATGCCACTTTGCCTCTATACCAACATCAACTACCTCATACATATACTGTGTACATTAACTCATATGCTGCTTTGCCACTCTTTGCAAATGTCAATGCTAGAACCTTCAGTTTATTTTATAGATATACTTTTTATACTTTTTATACTACTATGCAAAAACTCAGGACAGTATTACACTTTTATTATTTCATTTTATGCTTATGTTCATTAAATGTTTAGTGTTTTAGTGTTGGTGTAAATTTTCATACTTTTATACTACTATGCAAAAACTCAGGACAGTGTTACACTTTTACTATTTTATGCTTATGTTTATTAAATGTTTCAGTGTTTTAGTGTTTAAATGGTTACTGTTGCACCGAGGACTGAGAGAAACACAATTTCAATCCTGTGTATGTCCTGTACATATTGCAGTTCTGACAATAAAGTTGACTTTGACTTTGACTTAAGGTTTATATGGTTTCCTGTGTTGTTTTGAGTTGAATCTGAAGATGTCTTTTCGTCTCTTTCTTGCCATGGCAGTAAAATTACACACTGCTGAATACTCAGTAGTAAACTTGTGCAAACAAAAAATGAAGAGAATTCAGAGTCAGTTAAATATGATGCATTCTCACTGCAAACCTTCCAGCTTTCGAGGTACTCTTCTAAAGGCTGAGTACTAGTAGTCTGCTCCATCAATCACAGGCCCTGAGGCTCTTCGCCAGAATCTCTAGAAAGTTGCCTAGAAAGTACTGTAATCACAAGGTTGGACCGCCTCACTTAACTGACTGGAACAAACCTGAGTACATGTGGAAGAGAAAAGATGAAGGGATACATGCCATGCACTGAGACCAACAGATATTTGTCTTCCATTGGGAATCACTCTATAGGAAAACACTAAACTCCAAAAACAAGCCTCAGGATCCTTTCAAAAAGGATATTAATGACTAGCTGAAACTGGAAAGACTGGTGCTGCCAAAAAATAAATTAAATAGAGCTTGTAATCATAGTGGAAGACTTTTCTGACTTGATTTTTAGATAATGTTTTATTTGGAAAACAAAAGCTGATTAAAAACTACTCTCAGGACAAAATAAATTCTTGGTAAAGGCAACATTTACCAATCTGACATCCACAATTTTAAAAGCTACAGCACTCATCACTTGGATTCTTACCTATGAGCATGTACAATGTTGCCTTAAAACATTCAATGCACAACACAAAGACTTTAATGACTCAGTTCACATTTTAGCTGCATCAAACCTTCAACTTGTTGCTTTTCTTCTGGCTGCTTCCTTGAGAGAACTTGCATGAAAGATTTGGTAACTGCTTCAAACCGGATGCAACCTGGGCTCAAACCTGCAGCCTCAGGATTAGAAGAACCCAGCACTGCTCACCAAGCTACCGCAGACCCTGCAATAAATCCTTATGCAAAGCAACCTAATTCACTAAAGTATTCACTGTCACTGTGTACTGTAGATAGTTTAACAATGTAAATTAACGCCCTCCCCAGAGATATTGATGACAGTGTAACCCACATCAAACACATTCAAAACAGACCCACATTCCTCTATAATCTCCATCTCACTGTGGAATATCATCCATCTGGGCTTGTTCCAGTGAAAAGCATGCCACAGTACATTCCTGGTTCCTAACTTAGTTTGGCTTCAATTAAGAAAAGCATTGCAAATTTCATCCTCCAACTGGGATTAATTTCTCCCGGTGGTTAGGTCTGCTGTGCCCTGATTAGCCACACTGTTAATGGCTTCATCATTCCGGTTGTGAGGGAATAATGCTACGTCAACATCAGTGAATCAGTTGCTGTCAGAGATGTGACGTCTCTATCTAATTACAGCGAGGAGCTGCTGTGGTGTAATTCCATTGCATGCATTCTTTTGTTGCATGTTTCTGAGGCTAAGTAATCCCCTTTTGTTCAATGTGGCTGTTAACAAGTATTCGTCTTTGATCAGAGTTAACAAAATTAAGAAATACAAGCTCTGGCCCCTTTGTCGATGTCAAAGTAAATATTTTAGTCTGGTTAAAAATCTTTGGAACAGATGGAATACTTTTGAGGGATGAGTTCATGTGGGGGTGGGCTGATATATAAAAGTCTACATGCTTGATTGGAACCTCAGTACGAATAGTTACTGCAAGAAATTAATGAAAAATGAAGTGAGATGTGACCTCCATAACCCAGGGATGTGTAGTAAGATGTAGCCAGGGCTCCTGTGGGTGTGCTGGTTAGTGTATGCCTTGGAGACTTCTGTTCTCTCTCCTTGGGAAGCCTCCCAGTGTCACTGGCATGACGAGTCAGGGAGGATGCTGCCATCAGTGTCAGTTGGGAAAACAAACAGCCAGTGACATTTTATTAATTATGTGGGAGGAGCTGAGAGCACTGGTGAAGCACGTGGAAGTCATGCTGGATCAAGCTGGGGTCAGAACAGCGTATTTAACAGATATAAAATGTAGTTTTAAGATGGCTAACTGGGAAAACAATATTTAATTTGACTTCTTATATTTTAATTACCGTATTTTCCGGAATATAGGTCGCGGCTTTTTATCATTTTTGCATGCCCTGCGACCTATATTCAGGTGCAACCTAGCCTGGCCTTCGCCTTCCTGCACAGCTCCGCTCAATTCTCATTTCCCTTCACTGCACAGTCTGGGACTTCTCCCATTAACAACCATTTCTCCGGTAGATTTTTGTTCGGACCAATCAGAGAACAGAAGGGACGGAGTTTTGGACCCTAACCCACGCCCCCACCTGTCCCAGCGCGCAGAGCCCTATAAAAGGGCTCTGCCAGCGCGCAGTCAGCGAGCAGCGGCATGTTCTCATTCAAAGCGATGCAGGACTGTTTTATATGTGACACAAATTTATTAATTTCCCCTTCTTAATCCCTTATCTGGAGTTTTCTTTTGTTTTTTGGCCAAAAGTCAAGTGATCGCTCGCTCCCTCCTCCTTCTCTCCCTCCGCTGAAATGAACAAGGAAATGGCTGAGGTTGTCACGAGAATTAAACTTGGGTTTTACGTTGCTGACCGAGTCCCATCAGATTTTCTGGTCTTTTGGTGAGCTGGACCAGCGATCCATGGTTTTATTTTATTTTATTAAAATGTTTTATTAACATATAAACACAGAATTTGCGCAGCGAGAGAAAAGCTGCAGGAGGCGGAGCAGTTGTCAGTCAAGTTCACCAGAGCACGGGGGGTGGCTCTGAGGGGAGGGAGCAGAATGCTTTCCCTGTTCAAAATATCCAATGGTTTTGTTCCTCAGCAGAGGCCAACGCCTCCAGCAAGAATCGTTTCTCTATGGAAAAAGTCCAGACCCTTGTCTGAAGCGAAGTGAAGGACAGGGTCTGGTTTTAACCAGGCTAGGTGCAACCTATTTATGGCTTTTTATAAAATAAGCTGATTTGTAATCATTTATTAACAAAAATTAAACTGAGACACACTCTTACAATAATGTCAGCTAACAAATATATATTTTTAGGTGTTTATCCTGCTAAAATTATTCATTTATTAAAGAAAAGTTCAGCTCAGACACAAATTTGCTATAATTTTTATCGAACAAATAATTGTTTTTTATTGTTAATCTTCTTAAAAGCCTTATTGTGTGCTCCTGTGGAAGAGACATTTGCAGCAGAGCTAAACACGGTCCACATTTTGACGTAGGTGCTACCTATATTCAGGTGCGACCTATATATGAATTTTTCCAATTCTTTGGCAATAATTGGACAATGTCAAAGTCAAAGTCAACTTTATTGTCAGAACTGCAATATGTACAGGGCATACACAGGACCGAAATTGCGTTCTCTCAGTCCCTCGGTGCAACAGTAACCATCTAAACACTAAACACTAAAACATTTAATACACATAAGCATAAAATAGTAAAAAAGTGTAACACTGTCCTGAGTTTTTTCATAATAGTATAATATGTATAGTATGTGACCTATATTCAAGTGCGACCTATATTCCAGAAAATAGGGTACTGGATTCTTATAATCCTAATGGATCCACTCACTGCAGTGAATAGTAATTGGTCAACTCTGGACTAAACTGTATTTAAAACCAAGTACGAGACCGTTTCGTTACTCCACCTCATTGTTCGAGCCAGAAAGATGAATTTGACTACAGTTTGTTCTGGTTGATCTGGATCACATTATTCCAGGAATCCTCAGCATGTGACTTTTAAAGGCCCTGGCTCCTGAAGGCTTCATCTCCCACTAAGAGGGGACACACTGGCATTCTTGCCTCCAACCTTCTTTCACATAAACAGGTACAGGCTTAGGAAACTTTCCCACTCGTTGCCACAAGCGTTACATAATATCCTTAGTTTGTAATGAAAAATAACACGCAGTATGTCATCAACCACCTCAAAATGCTTATATGTACATTTAAAGACTTCACAGGCACACCCAGTCTGAAAGAAATGTAGCGACAAAAAAGAAACGCTAAAAGTCTTGTGTGCAGCCGAACCCCATTAAATTCTGCTCATATTGTCAGTTTATGGTCTAAAAAGATGAAGTAGTGAACCTCAGCTTCAGTCAACAGCACATTTTGCAACAGGCTATAAACTGACCAATGGTAGCTTTGCATGCTTACACACAAAGTGAGCTTTTATGACTTAATTATCTCATACTCAAGGGGAAACGCGGGAGACTTGTATCAAGCGCTCACAACTCTGCAAGCTAACAGCTGATTCCTCATCTCAAAATCGAAGAGCAGCATCATTTTTCAGAGGCTGTTGCCTCAAGGCTGCATGTAAAGCCTGTCGAGCCCATAAGAAAGCACACACCTAATCAGCCCGGCCAGAGAAGAATGTGCTGTAGATTAAGGATAAATCCAACGTCTAAAGTATGAACTATAACACTCAGAGGGAATTTTAAGTATTTGTCTTATTATGATTCCCTCAAAATCTTTAGGGACATCTTACATGACTTCATTTTGACTTCAATTTTTCCTCTTTATAACTTTCTGAGTCTTTTTCATGTCGTCCTGCATGTCCCTGCAGCATGCTGCCTCCCAAAAGCAGCCACAGAAATAAGCAATTGGGTATTCATTCTTTTTGTGTCTATTTTTTTTCTTCTTTTTTTTACTGTCAAACTTCAAAGGAGGGGAGGGGGAGAAAACATCTGGGAGCCAAAAGAATCTTGCTGGAGACGATGACAGTGCGTGAATCTGACGGGCCAAGAGGAGACAAGAAGTAAGCGGGAAAGGAATGAATCAACATCTATCATTGATGGAGGAGAGGGCTCATGTCTGCTTCTGATTACGGTCCAGTCAAACATGGTTCAGGCAGTCTGAGTGTCAATCTGTGGGCATGGCTATTATATAATAAATAAACCGAATACATCAATTTATCTCCTATGAGGGGAAGTAGCTTCCCATGAGGTTTAAAATAAGAAAAGAAATTGTGACTCCAAAGTGTCAGGACGCGCAGCAGTCTACATGTAAAGTGAAGAATATTGCCACCCACCCTGCACGCCAGCCTACAACCACTCTGCTGGTTTCCCTTAAACCGACCACAGCTCCGGTTGGAAAGCTGTTCATTTCCTCACTCCTTCAAGCCCGCATTGGTTCTCTTTGCCCACAGGGTGGGTGGCACGCCCGTCAGGAACTCATCTGAATGCTAAATGCATTTTTATTTGCATCCTGGGTTTGGTTTATTGAAAGTGAAGACCACTTCATTTAAATCACAGGGTGCAGGGGCGGGTCACAAAGCTGTCTAATGAGGGCGGCTATGCCATCATCACCAGTAGCCGTCATTAGTTTTGATGGCTGTGGTAATTACAGCCATTCTACCAGGCAGACACTGCAACAGACACTGCAACAGAGTGGGAACTCTAACAAATCTGACACCAAAAATAAAGCTTAACAAGATTGGGAATACAGATAATTTAAGCTTAACCAAAAAACCTTAATAGTTTTGGTGCTGAAGACTTACCTGGTTTGGTGGGACACTTTTGGCACTTGTTTAGACCCCAGGAGGCGCCAACACTTCCACAGCAGTCATCCTGTTTGGTTAGGCCTGGCAGAGGTTTGCCACACTGCAACAACACACAGCTGCGTCAAATCTGGGAAGCAAGTTCTTTAGAATCACAGGTTTGTGCATGCATGCCTGCGTGTTTACGTGCAAATGTTTGTGTGCTGGCAAGGGTGTGATGCTGGTTATGTCACTGTGTGTGTACAAATCTGTCTCCTAGGACAAAATCATCCAGACATATACTTGAGATTTTTTTTAGACAGAGGAGAACAAAACACAGAGGACTGAGACCAAATACAATCTTCTTGGCATGCCTTATAAAAAGTTGGTAAATTAATAATGAAGAGAAAAAACATTTACTAGTTTTTATTTTTGCTAGTCTAGATATAGAAACTTAAATCTAAAGAATTTTGGCTACTGTTGTGCACAAGTTCTGCTCTTCGTTGACTTGGTGATCATGCACATGCGCGTAGCCAGGGGGGGTTCGGG
Organism: Garcialebias charrua; assembly: GCA_038048925.1. Lineage (NCBI taxonomy): Eukaryota > Metazoa > Chordata > Actinopteri > Cyprinodontiformes > Rivulidae > Garcialebias > Garcialebias charrua. Next base: position 24,508 of record JBBPBX010004849.1, read on the forward strand.
GGGTTCGAACGTACCGCCCAATTTGCCTATGAAGTCCCGCCTACAACTCCCGCACAACACAAGTTCTGTGTTAAGAGAGGTGGAAAGAGAAGGTATGGAGACGCCGCTAATGTCGAACCGGTTAACACCATAGACTTAATATGCCTGTGGTTAACACAAACTCCTTTTTTTTTATCCAATAAAAGACAAACGTAGAATAAGTTGAAATATTGCCCACTTCGACGATTCGAGTTCAACCAAGTGAGGATCGAACCCGAGTCGAGAGAAAGTTTGGAGTGGCAACCCGACGCGCTTCCAGTGAACCACCGAGGCGTGTTGCGCTTTCCAGGTCCACTTTTTCTTCAAACGTACCGCCCCTCATAAAATCCTGGCTACGCCCATGATGCAGTTCCACTTCAATTTCCCAATCGAACCATAGTGTTAAAAAAAATTAAACTAATGCTGACATAACTTCATTTAGGTCCAGCTCTTTGTTGCAAAAGCATTGCTGAAGTCTAATAGCATTTAAAGGAGCAGGTTCTGTACCAGGCCTCAGATCAGCCTAGCTCTTGGACAGCAAATTAAATAATCCACAACTTGTTTCTGGCTAAGACTGTTGCAATATTCTCATCCATCACAACTATATGAAGAGCCACATTAGCAGTAAGTGAGTGCATAAAATGTATGATGATTTTTCCCATTTTAGACACAGAGAAGCATATGTGCAGAACATCAAGCTTGACCTTTGGCCTCTAAATGCATAACGATTCATAAGGTGTTTTTTGTCAGGTAATTGGTGGAACATGAGATACCCAGTGCGGCCTGAGCACATAAATCTTGGACATGAAATAAATCATTCTCACAAGTCGACCTTGTTTGAGACAGCAGCTTTAAGAGGAGGAATGTGAAGATAATGGCACTTGAGGTAAACCCCTTTTACCGAAACTCCTCACATGGTTTGAATCAAAAAGTGATGACAGTTTAAACACTGTGTTTTCAAGGACCTAACGTAATACCTGTCCGTCGACTGTTTCCTGAAAGCATCTTCCAACATGTCCATTCTGGCGAAAAGGCGTTGTAGTGTGACCATTCCATTGGTTGTTCCTTTGTGGGTTTCTGCTGTTATGTTCGCTGGCGTGTTCGTGACCATTTCCTGGCTGGGAGCGCTGCTGGACAGAGTGAGCCCCCTCTGTGGTGGCTGGTCTCTGACCAGGTTGGACTCGAGCTACTTGGTGGACCTGGACCTCAGCCTCTGGCGGGTGCTTAATGTGGACGTTCACCAAAGATGGGTGGAGAGACCCTTGAGAGAGGAAAAGATCCAGAGTTTATATAAAATGTGGAAAATAGTTTAGAGTTTAAAATTGGACGCATCAGCAGCATTCAAAAGATAAAAGCTGGGTTTACAAAATACAATTTTCGAGCTGTCGCATAACATCAAACACAGATTTGTTCAATAAACACTTGCTTCATCCCCAATTTTTGTGATCTAGGCAATTCCCGGCAGTGAACAACTGCAAAACAACTGCAAAAGTTTGGGACATTTTTTTAAATTTAAATCAAATCTATTTAAACACCAGAAACTAGTTTACTGTAGAGACGAAAAGATTTTGCAATGTCTAGAATGAGCTCTTTTGTCTCTCTGACAGAGGGAAAGTATCCATCTTTAGGGAGCGCCAGGGTTATTTCCCAGAATCCCAACCCACTCTCATAAATCATAAACTTACAGACAGCAAAGTCCAAGTAAAAAAAAAAGAAGAGACTTTATCAGAAGTCCCAAACTTAAGTCTGTGCATGATTTTGTCAAAGTGAATCACTTGATGTGACAAAACAAGATAATTTATCATAAACTTAAATTTGCTTCTATTGACTAGTCAACAGTTTCATCTAAAACAATGAAAAGTAGCAAAATCAAGTAAATATTTCCTTTTTTTATTATTATTAAATGAGATTACTTGGTGTCCTAGATCTTTTACTGATAATAGCCATCTCTGTTTGGGTAAGGGTGATGGATTGTGCAGGCTGTGGACTTCCACTGAGTCATTTATTTGTTAATTTGCTAAAAATAGCCTGGCGTCTGCAGCTGTTCCAGAACACGACACTGCTGAGCCTTTAAATCTTGTCTTGTGTGATAAAAAGGTGGAAACTTTAATGTTTACAAGCTTTCTTCATACGAGTGGTTAAATGTTTGGTGTTAGGAGCAAAGTCACTACAAACCATCATGAGAGACACATTCGAACTGAGTTGCATCAGTTATTTATATATTTATTTACCATTTTCAAGCATGTTGCCTTCAAAATAGCCTGGTATTAATGAGATTTGTAGCTGCTCTGCGGTTATCTGGACTTTTATTGCCAAGCTTTAAGAACGCTGTTGAGATTTTGGATTAAACCTGAATTGTACGCTAAGCTTAACATTTTAATGCATTCAATGTTAAATGCAAACAGCCATAAAACAGAAGCACTTTTTTAAAAAATTACATTTTAAGCAAAAAAAAAGATTTATAACTTTTATCATCAAAGGCTGATTTTATTTTTGCATTTTAAAGTGTATCCTGAAAAGGAGAAGTCCTTGCGAGCTCTTCCCCCTCTCTGGTTACCTTGTTGATTAGACAGCGGCAGAGTGTACGTTGAATGGGATGGAGATTTGTGGCCCTTGTGGCTCACATCCTTGTGGCTGAGAGGCGTTGGTTTGGCGGGAGGTGGCGCTGGGAGGTGGCAAAACTTCCCAGTCGAGTTTGATGGACACCAGCACAGGTCTCTGCCAATGCACTTGCCTCCATTCATGCAGGGTATCTGACAGAAGACTGCAGCAAATGAATAAAAAGAGGGGGGAAGCAAACACAACATTTAATACCTCAGAATCTCAAGGATTTGGTAATGAGAAACAGAAAGGGTGCGCTAATAGAAAGGGCATGCTTCTGAGGCTCGGGCTTTGTTTGCAAATGGTAGGCAGAGACCACGCAGGTTTCTACCAGTCACCTCATTTTATGTGGCATTTATGAAATTTCAGCAATGTCTTGAGGACAGAGGCATAGCACTGCTCCTCATGCTGCACCTCTTTCATAAGCGTGATTTTTGCCCTACAGTACATCGGTAATTGCATATTCCCAAACAGGCTGGTGAGTGATGATCAGTGACTCGTTCAGTAATAAATCTAAGAACATAACGAGTGCATGGATATTTACATGCAACCTTCGGCTTACTTGCAGAAGACAAAGAATTTGAGTTTTCCAAATGATTATATCTTGCACAAACGGGGAGCAATTGCACCCCAAAAGTATACCTTATTAAAAATCCTGTCGTGAATTTTATTTATAGCTTAAAGTTTACTACTGAGCAAAAAAAAAAAAGGGAGGGGGTTACATTTTAACTCCTTGTCTTTAAGTAGAAGAGGCAGGCTAGGCTAGCACTCTGCACACCTTGACCTGGCATGACCTATTCAAACTTAAAACATCAAAGAAAATTAAATCACATTAAAAACAAACTTTATCCAGCTAGTGTAATAATAAAAAATAAAAATAAAAACTTCTGGGACAAGAACATCAGGTTTTTTTTTTTGGCCTAAGCTGCAACACAGCTCAAACACGAGGGAATGTTTTTGTCAGATATGTGAATGGCTCAGATTTTATTTTTTTTAATCTGCTTGTCATGAAATCATGCTGGGAGCTGCATCTAATCTCTGCCTCATTGAGACAGACAGTAACACACGCACAGGGTGCAAACAGAAAGGCTCTGGACACTCTCTCCTTGGCATGTAGAGATCCCTTTCAAACAGCATGCATACCATTGAAAAATACAAGAGAATGCAAATGGAAGAGCACCAAAGACTAAAAGCTATTATATATATAAAAAAGGTTTAAATAAATTGAAGACAGGGGAGAGAACAAAAAGAGATCAGAACACAGATGAAAAAAAGGTGGAAAACCAGACATTGAGGCTAGAGCCAGTGAGCGCTGGTGTCCAGACACACAAGAAGACCTCTTGTGACTTAACATGCTGGCTAAATTATCAAATAAAAGAGGCTATTAAAAAACATTTTAATGCATGATGCATGTCCATGTTGGTCTGTGTCAATGCATTTCCAAATTTTAACAAGCCAGAAAGCATTTTTTTAACCAAATCTGCACACGACTGTCTCTGAGCATTTTAAAAACCTCTGATAACACACCTCTGCCATGTCTAATATCAGCCTTTTAAAGAAACTACTGTACACAGGGTGTGAATCAAAGCAAGCCTGTCATAATTATCCTGCTAGAGTTTACTGCAACATGCAGGCAACATAGCAACTGCATGAGATAACTGCTCGCCGTCCACTTGACATTCCGGGATGAACACGCACCTCATAATATGGCAAAACATCACGTGAGCCTAAATGGAAAGCAATTTCTTTTTAATACGCTCTTTAACACGTGGTTCGACATAATAAGGTGAGATTTGAGGAGAATAAGTAGGGACATAAAAACAAAACGTTGCAGAAGAAGAGGAGGAGGTGGAAGGGATGCAAGCTTTTGAAAAGGTCCCCGTGAAGAAGTGTTTGTAACATCAACGCCATGTTGAAAAAAAAATCATTTAAAAAGAATAGACATACAACTACAATGTGATTATATATCTTTACAGGTTACATTTCTTACATGTTTGATATTCACGTGAGGTGTAAGTACCAACTCAAACCCACAAATAATTATAACTTCATCTGACTCATAAGAAAGCTAAGAAACAAGCAGGGTTGTGACCCTCCCCTTGGCATTGAACGCCCCCTCCCTTCCCATGGACACTCCTGTTCAAGTTTAGAGCAAAGCCCCCTGGATAAATAGCAGGTTTAATGTAATCCCCATAAAAACCCTGTTCATGCTGCTACTCTTTCTCCCTTTCTGCCTCCGCGTCTATTCTTACTTTCATTCCTGCTCTCCCGGGGAGCATGTTAAATGGTTAACAGCAGGGCCAGCCGCGATGTGCAAACCGCAAAGCGATGGGGCCGAGTGCTGGGAGCGTGGGACCACCAGCTCCACGTGCGTGTCTACAATGGGAGATTAGCCCTCTTTTATAGAGCTTTTAATCTGCTCTACCCATGCTTTCCCTGTCTGTGTCTCCTTGACAGTAAGTTTTCTTGCATAGCTCCCATCTTCAATCTTTACAACGCTGCTTGTTCTCTGAGCTTGGCATTCAGAGCAGACAGCAGGCTACTGGGAATCCATTTTGTCCTGCTCACCCCATAAAAAAAAAAAGAAATGAGATATCAGAATGGAGACGCATGGAAGGTTTGTGGGGATTAGAATGTAAACATGAGAGACCAAGAGGTAGACGTAAAACTTTACAGAGCAGATGAGCAGGAACAGAGGGCCTGGAGTTAACACTTACAGAGTCTGAAGCCTTGATTCTTTGGCTGCTGATGATGCTGCTGCTGGTGCGAGTTCTCACTGTAGACCGTGGTGACGTCTCCCTTCCCACAGCTGTTGTAGCAGCGACCACCGTTGCACACCCGACGACACAACATAGGAGTAAATACAATCTTGATGCGGTCCAGGCTGGATGTGAGGTTGGCCCCTGGAAGACACACGCACATCTGCTTGAGAAGAAGCAACAGCAGAGGCAGGCTGGAGAGGAGCTGCATCTTTCCTCCTTCAGCCTCGCAGTGACACACTCCTCATCTGGATGAAGGCTTATAAGTGTGCGAGGGTGTGTACTGACGATTGGCCAGTGGCACGCTGCAGCTGAAAGGGCCATGTGCCACGGGCCAGAAAAAGACGAAAGATGAATACCATTTGGTATCAGGCAAGCGTCCAAGCCCTTTATCTTCAGGAGAAGGTGTTTTGGACGTGTGTATGTGTAAGGGAGACAAAGAAAGAGCAAGCTCAAGTGAACACTGTGTGATGGTGGGAATCTGTTTAACAGCCGTTGCCCTGGCACAAGAGGAATAAAAGCAGAAGCCAGAACACCAGACAGCTGTTTGCACTGACACATCAGAGAAAAGCGATCTTGTGTAAAAGGGATAATAAGCATAAAAAACAAGGTCACTTTTCTGTTTGCTGTGTGTACAGGCATCTGGGTTCAGTGCCTGTCATGCATGAAAGGTGACGGTAAAGGCATACAGCAGCCATGATATGAAACACCTGCTTGCGATGCAAAGAGGTGGATGGGTGGACAGGGGGATGCGGCTTGGGTAGATGCCAAGTTTGTTCATTCTTTTTTCTTGTTGCTTGTTCCATTGTCAGTGACACTAGGGTGTGTTTGCATCTGTTGCATACTTGCTGTGAAGTGTGTCAGAATGGGAAGGGGTTTTGTAAGAAGAGTAGGAGAAAATGAAAAATATGGATATGGAACTATTGCCTCATAAGCTTTAGAGATGGTAAGTTTGGTGTTCTTACCTGCTGGAAGTAACGCGTTGTTGAACTGTCTGTGCAGCTGGCTGTCGCTGGCAGGCCTGGGATTGTTAAAGGAGCTGCTCTGTCTGTTCCTGTGTCCATACCAGTTTGTGCGCTCACCGCCATGGCCGTTAGCATGGCCATTGCTACTTGGCAATGAGTTGGAGGTTATCGGCTCAGAGGAAGATGGATAACGTTTCACAGTACGGGATGTTCCACTCTGCTGCGGGGAGGAGTCTGGGGGTCCCCGTCTCACTTGGGTCCTGCCAATCACATCATCACAAGACCATAAACGCATGACCTCAGTTTAATGTCCCACATGTAAACTTGGAGAAAAAGATACACCCATAAGCAATGTGCATCCCTGTGAAATCAGCTCAAGTGTGCAAGGGGAAAACTGTATCCCTGAGACGCCATCTAGGTCATAGCTTTCCCTACTTGAATTTACAGCTAAACTTTTTAATCCCTACTTAAATATGAACACAATATAAATCTTTTGGGGGGTTCTCGGCTAACATCTGGTTCAGAAAGCACGGACGATCAGTCTGACTGAGCTAGACAGAGACAGGTATTTATAAAAATATAAAATAAAAAGCATCACAGAAAAAAATTATTGAAGGTCAGAAAAGTGTCCTGGTGAAGACCCACGTGTGAGACAGTGTGGGACGGGAGCTTATTCAAAAAGCAGGTTACATTAGATGTATCCCTCTGTCTCACCAGCATGTGACAGATGTTTATCACTGAAGAGCACACTGTCCCACACTTTCTGGTCCTGTCTGTCTCATGATAGATTCTGATTGAAACTGTTTAACAAGTGAGCTTGTTAAATAACTTTACACCCAGAACTGGCTGTTCTCTGTCTACAGCACACTTTAAAAAATCAGTACAAATGTCTCAGGCTCTGGGTATGATCATCAATAAAAATATCACATTTGAAGAATTTAAGTCTTTAATTTCACCATCATTTAAAAAAGGTATGACAAAAGTGTATCAAGGTTAAGGTCAATGTTTCTTTATTGTCATTCACATCATATGTGGTGCATGTGGTGGAACAAAACTGTGTACACAGGGTCCCAGTTACATCCAACAAAAGTATAAATTACAAAGAAAAACAGTAATGAGATCAAAGACATTAACTAAGAAATATGCTAAAACTAAGATTACACTAAACACTAGTACAAAAACAATATGCCGAACAACAGCAGCAGTAATAATCTTGGTTAGGGATTCATGAGTCTTAGCAGCTTCAGGGTAGAAGCTGTTCCTCAGTCTAGTGGTTCTACACTAAATGCTCCTTACCCTCCTTCCTGAGGGGAATGGGATAAAAAGTGTGTGTGCTGGGTGAGTGGGGTCCTTCATGATGCAGGTGGCCCTCTTCCTGCATCTGGAGGAGTAGATGTCTGTGATGGAGGCTGACTCCATCCTTCTTCTCTGCAGCCTCCATGCCACACGTTGATGCTGGAGCATAGGATGCTCTCCACTGCACACATGTAGAAGGAGGTGAGGACTGATCTTCCCAGACCAGCTCGTCTCAGCTGTCTGAGGAAGTAGAGTCTCTGATGACCTTTCTTGATCCGGCTGGTGGTGTTGTTGGTCCAGCTGAGGTTGTTGTTCAGGTGCGCACCCAAGAACTTGTAGCTGGAAACCACTTCCACTGCAGATCCTCCTATGTTCAGGGAGTGGGGGTAGGTGTGTTCGTTCTGTTTGAAGTCC
>JBBPBX010004849.1:32625-57322 GCA_038048925.1 Garcialebias charrua
TGGATGTGTATCCCAAATTGCTCCACAGGTGCTTACATTGCTGCCCACTACTCCACCTGGGTGCATCCCAGGTGCGATGGGTCAAATGCAGAGAACTCATTTTGCAATTTCGGAACATACAATGATGACAATACACAGCACTTTTTAAATTTAGAAATTATGAATTTATTCAAATGGAAAAAAGTTGAGTTCATGCAAAGTGACTTAAACTATAAATTTCTGAAAACTTGGAACTCTTTTCCATAAGGTCATTTCAGTGCAGTTTAATGTTGTTGTTATCTTTGCTAGTGTTTCTAAATATGTACAAATTATTTAAATGTAATTTTATTTATGATTTTTGTGTGTGTATTAGCATTTCCCAATATTTTGTTTATTATTTATGTGAAATTAAATATGAGAAAAGTGTCTCAGTGAGGGGAATGAATTCAATTTTTCTTTTTTGCTATTTGTGTCTGCTTGACTTCATTATGAACTGTGGCCAACCAGGAAGGAACATCCTGAAATTTGCACTAGACTGGAGGAAGTATTAAATCTGGGGTCGATGAGCAAAGCTAAATCATGGCTGTGAGGGTCGTGTTTCTACCGGTGAGCATTTGATTTTGGGTCAATTACTGAGCCAGACTAACACAACCTGGAAGCTGAGCTCATGTGAGGAACCTGAAGAAGGTGTTTGTCTTCCAAACCGACAGAAGAAAGGGCCTACCTGGGCTTTGGGTCTAAATGTGGAATGCTGAGCTCCACCCCCATGAAACCATCTGGATCACACTGATCTTCCCTGACAGACAGAGCAAGACAAAGACAAACCCTGTCTGACAGATCAGACAAGTTGCTCTACAAAAAACACCTGTGTTCTTGTAAGCTTGTAATCAAACCCAAAATGAGGGTATAAACGTTTCTATCCCATTCATTATACGTACTCTTAGGCGACACATTACGTATTTACACATTGAATCACTGTTGACCTACAGATTTGCAGCAATATTTAGACAATAAGCAAATCAGACACAAATGACCGCATGCCCACACACTTGGTTGCAAACACAAAAGCAGACACGCACACACCCTCTTCCAGCTGTGCTACATGAAGTACAAGCCTCTGCAAGTCTCTTCTTTTACAGAGTAAGAGCCACATTCCTGCAGCTAAAATGGACAGGACACTAAATAAAATATTGGGAAAAGAAGACAAACAATTGATGGTCTCTCACATAATCATTTCAAAAGACTCTAGGCAACCCACACAGCTGGCAGCTCTGACCCAGATGTGAAACTTCAGGGTGGGTCTTGGGGATAGGATATGACACAGGGAAACAAAAGGTTCTAATGTCATGGTACTAAAAGGATGGACAAAAGGTGGCGAGCCCAGTTCCAGTTGCCATTCCAAATTATAGCTGGACTGTTTCCATCACTAACACTGACACCTGGCCTGCAATCATCCTGTCTCTTTTCCTGTGCTTTGCCAGATGTTGCCTCTTCCGACATGCTCTCTTTCAATAGCAAAGTCACTTCCTCACTTCTCCGCTATGAGCTCATCATTATCCTCAATGACTTCAGATGTGAGCACATGGAGGTGAAAGCATGACAAAGTTTTGCTTGTCTGATGTCATCCTTACAAACTTCAAGGCCCCTGAGGCTTAGAAGAGACTTATTCTCGTAGTTCAACACTACTTGCAGATGTTTTGGAAGTTTTCAGCCAAACATCCATACAACCAGCTTCTGACGCTTATCCTTATAGTTCCTCATCTCATCAAATCTTTAGGCTGAGACCATCAGCATGAGCTGTTTTCTGCTGCTTGTATCCAGAATCCTGTTGTTTTGGTCACGGTCCACTTCCTATGACCATCAATAAGGGTTGGAACATAGACAGACCAGCAAATCAAGAACTATTCTTTTTAGCTCAGCTATGACATGCTGATGTCTCTCTTAGTTAATCCTAGATGTTATTATTGTTTTTCTCTTGCATTTGTTGTTGGATGTAACTGGGACCCTGTGTACATAATCTCGTTTTCAACACATGTACTACACATGTACTACATGCGGTGCAAATGACAATAAATTCTCTCTGACTCTCTGACTCTGACATACCGGACCAACGCTCTCATTACTGCCAACAAAACCCTAGTCTGATCATCCATCTCTCACTTAATCCTCCCATCCCATGTGAACAAGACTTCCACATTTTTTAACTCCTCCGTTTGAAGTAGGGGCTCACACAAAACCTGGAGGGAGCATTCCACCTCTTTCCTGTTGAGAACCATGACCTCAGACTTGGAGAAGTTGACTCTAACCTCAATCTCTTTACACTCAGCCAAAAAACCTGGTCTGGTATAAACACAAAGATGGAAAAATGTTGGGGATATTGAATTCAAATGCTGACGAGACCCAACTCAAAATGAGTTAAAAAATATATTAGAAAATACATTTTATATTTATTATTTGGGATTATTTTCTTAATCCTGAAACACACATATGCAAAAAAAAAATTGTTAACTTTGAATGAGACTTGATTTTTAGAGCGCTAAATTGATTTCTGTAATAAATTGGTACAGCATAATAAATTCATTGAATACAAATTACACTGATTTAATTGGCAAGTACAAAACCTCATAGTGAGTCATCTGCAGTGCTGCATATTTCCATAAGCTGAATGTGTTAGTGTTGTGATCGCTTTCACTGCAGGCTTTATGACTTTGGGTGGGGGATGTGAGAGCATCACTTATGAGCTTTACCACCAACATGATCCCTGTTGTATGATCTAATTTGTAACAATTTTCTCATTTTCTCTTTTGCTTATGAAACTCTAAAGCCTTGTAAAAATAATTAAAGCCACTAATAATGCTTTTTATCTTAAATCTTCCTTCAGGGCTTTGTAAATAACTTATCCTTAAAATAACATAGTTTTCTTTACTTGCTTGGAAAACATCACATTTTTTAAAGAATTTTCTTAGAACCTCATCACATGAACAAAACGTCTTTCTTTATGCATATGGCCCCTAGCCTTAGCCTGGTTTTCACATCAAAGATATGGCTTTTTGGCTGCAATTCTTCCATGAAGACCACTTGTCAGCAGACTTCTTTGGGCTGTAGATGCATGTAGGGGCCACACAGGGTCCATCCAGTTGGGAAGTGATGACACTGATGGACATGTTCCAGTTCCAAAGAGAAAAGATTTGTCTTTCATCTGCCACACTTCATTTCCTTGGCCAACCACTGTGTTTACAATCCTTAGCATTGCCAGTTACTTTGTATTTTTATTCAAAAGAGCTTGACTTGTGCATTTTGAAACGGTCTGCTTTGAAATCTTTGCCTGAGAAACACCTTCCTGACACAGTATAAATACCTCTTGTCTAATTGCTTTATTGAATTTCGTATGGTGTTTGACGTGTAACATAAAATTGTCTTCCACAATCTCACCTTGAAAGCAGAGTTTTAAACTTCCCTCATGGCTGTTTTAGTTTTAGTTAATGATTAATGTTTGATACGTCTGGTTATTTATATACCATATTATATTCCTACAACATTCACAAGTTTTTTTTCAAGTGTAAGGGTAAAAAAATAAAAATGATTTTGTTTTCTGCTGCAGCTAAACCAGCCACAAGGGAGCACAAGCCAGTGTATCTCTTGTGCTAGTCCTAAGCCTGGGTAAATGGTGAGACTGTGTCAGTAAGGGCATTTGACGTTAAACACTTTTGCTAAAACTAATATGCAAGTTCATTTAAGCGACGCCATACTGGTTGAAGCCCAGGTTACCAACCACTAACAACAGATGGTGCTGATGGCAAACAGGGTGCTGGCAGAAATTGTGCTACTGTTAGTCGAAGACCACGAGGAGGGAAATGTGTCAGGAGACAGAGAAAGACATGTAAAGTCAAGGGTGTAGGACTGAGGGTAGCATCTCTAAAAGTGGGGACAATGACAGGCAAAAGAGAGCTAGCTGACATGATGCAGAGAAGGAAGGTACCGTACTTTCTGGCGGATAAGTCGCACCATTTCAAGTCGCAAATGGCTACCACAGGAGCATGCACTGAAGGACTTTAACAAGATTAACATGGTAAAAACAATTATTTGTTTGCTGAAAATTATAGCAAAGATGTGTCTTAGCTTAACCTTTCCTTAAAAAATGCACGTAATTGTCACATCAGCTGGATTTAAAAAGTAGTTTCGCTACGTGCACCTGCACGGGTGGGACCGCAGCATTTTCTTTAAAATTTAGCAAGATAAACACTTAAAATATATATATTTGTTGGCTGACATTATAGCAAAAGTGTTTCTGAGCTTAACCGTAAATTCACATAATGGTCAAATCTGCTGGATTTAAATTGTTTTGCGTTGACGTCTTCCAAACGGTCGTGCGCGCTACGAAAATAAATTATAAATAAATCGAATTTTAGCTCAAACATCTCCTACAGCTAACAGTTTGTAAATGTCCATCCAGTGATTACTTTCTGTAAGTTTCATCAAAATCTGTTCTGTGGTTCATGAGCTATTTTGCAAAATAGTACCCGTTAAAACACGGAGCTAACAGCTAACACATCTACGGTACTAAAACTTCGAATTTTAGTTTAAACATCTCCTACAGCTAACAGTTTGTAAATATCCATCCAGTGATTACTTTCTGTAAGTTTCATCAAAATCTGTCCTGTGGTTCTTGAGCTATTTTGCATTGCTAACAGTAAAACACTGAGCTAACAGTAGTTCATACCTCCAGAGCAGGAGGCCGTGCTGCGACAGAGTGAGTCCGACCAGAGTTGTCTGCTGTTGGACACACGAGCTGGGAACGGTCGGTGGACTCTCTGGAAGTGTCAGAGCTCCAGAGAGCAGGAGGCCGGGCTGCGACAGAGTGAGTCCGACCAGAGGAGGCTTCCTTCTGACACATGAGCCAGGAACGGTCGGGGGACCCTAGCAGCTGAAACTGGTACTGCCTGCGCCTCTAGCAGCCGAAAGTGGTACTGCACCATTTTTTTGCCAAAATGAAAAACTGTCATATCTCAGTCAAAAATTGGTCTAAAAATATGGGAAAAAATCCATAAATATGTCGCTTCACCCTATAAGTTGCAGGACATGCAAATTAGGCAAAAAAAGTGTGACTTATATGCCGGAAAATACAGTAGATGTTTTATGTGTCCAAGACACCAAGTGGAAGGGCAGCAAGGCTCACAGCATTGGAGCAGGGTATAAACTGTTTTACCTAGGTGTGGATAGAAAGAGAAATGGAGTAGGGGTGGTCCTGAAGGAGGAGTTGGCAAAGAATGTAGTAGAGGTGAAAAGAGTGTCATAGTCAGAGAATCTTTGTCATTCGCACCAAATGTGGTACATGTGATGAAACGAGATTATGTACACAGGGTCCCAGTTACATCCAACTGTAAAAATGTAAAAGAAAAACAGTAATAACATCTAAGATATGAACTAAGAAAAACAACAACTAAAAATACACTAAGCATTAATATCATAGAAAACATTACTCCAAACAGCAGCACGAACATGAGTCTGTAGGGTGATGTGTCTGAAGGTAGAAGTAAAAGGTCTGATGCTAAATATTGTCAGTGGTTATGCTCCACAGGTTGGATGTGATGGGGAGGAGAAAGAGAAAATTTGGAAGGATGTGGATGAAATGATAGAGAGTATTCCCAGGGAGGAAAGAGTGGTGATAGGAGCAGCCCTGAATGGACATGTTGGTGAAGGAAACAGAGGGGAGGAGGAAGTGATGAGTAGGTTTGGTGTCAAGGAAATAAACCAGGTAGGACAGATGGTGGTGGATTTTGCCAAAAGAATGGAAATGGCTGTTGTCAACACTTGTTTCCAAAAGAGGGAGGAACAGAGAGTGACCTGTAAGAGTGTAGGAAGGAGTACACAGGTAAACTACATTCTGTATAGAAGAGGAAACCTGAGGGAGATTGAAGACTGTAAAGTTGTGGCAGGGCATGTCTAGACGGCATTGGATGGTTTGTGTGTGTAGAATGACTGTTTTTGTGAAGAAGAGAACAAGTAAAATCAGAGAAGATGACTAAATGGTGGAAGCTGAGAAAATAAGAATGTTGTGAGAAATTCAGAGAGGAGCTGTTAATGGGTGGGTGGTAAGAAATAGATTCCAGATGACTGGACAACTACAGCAATAGTAATTAGAGAGACAGGTAGGAAGGTACTTCGTGTTTAATCTGGACAGAGCAGAGATGATAAGAAAACCTGGTGGTGGAATAGTGAAGTGCAAGATGCTATTTAGAGAAAGAGGTTAGTCGAAACATGACAGTGAGAGGACTGAAGAGAAAAGACAGTACGGTAGGTAGTAGGACCTTATGACATGCCAGTGGAGGTTTGGAAATGTCTTGGAGAGATGGCAGTGTATTTTTTGACTCAAATATTCAATGACATATTTGAGGGTGAGAAAATGTCTGAATAATGGAGGAGAAGTGTGCTGGGGTCCATTTTTAAGAATAACTGATGTACAGAGTTGTAACAACTACAGGGGAATTAAGTAGATGAGTCACACAATGAAGATCTGGGAGAGACTTGTGGAAGCTAGATGTAGACAAGAAGTGACTGTGAGCAGCAGTATGGTTTCATGCCAAGAAGGAGCACCATCTTTGCTTTGAGGATGCTGATGGAGAAGTACAGAGAGGGTCAGAAAGAACTCCATTTTGTCTTTGTGGATTTAGAAAAAGCATATGACAGGGTTTCTGGACTTTGTATGAGGACAGCAGGACAGTGGTGAGATATGCTGTAGTGACAGATAGCTTCAAGGTGGAGGTGGGAATGCATCAAGGATCAGCTCTGAGCCCCTTCTTGTTTGCTCTGGTAATGGACCGACTAACAGATGAGGTCAGGCAGGAATCCCCATGGACTATGATGTTTGCAGATGACATTGTGATCTGTGGTGAGAACAGGGAACAGGTGGAAGAGAACTTGGAGAGGTGGAGGTATGCACTTGAAAGAAGAGGAATGAAAGTCAGCCATAGTAAGACAGAGTACATGTGTGTGAATGAGAGGGAGGCTGGTGGAACAATGAGACTACAAGGAGCAGAGGTCACAAAGGTGCAGGACTTCAAGTACTTGGGATTCCCTGTCCAAGAAAATGCAAGTTGTCATCATTGTATGTTCCCATACAATGGTAAAATTATTTCTCTGCATTTAACCCATCACACCTGGGATACACCCAGGTGGAGCAGTGGGCAAGTGCCCAGGGAGAAATTAGGGATTAGGTGTCTTACTCAGAGACATCACAACGTGTGGAAATGGCTGGGGATTGAACCTGGGACTTTCGGGTCCCAAGTCGGATGCCCTGCCTCTAACCCAATTCAGCCCCAAAGAGGTGAAAAAGAGAGTCCAGGCAAGATGGAGTAGATGGAGAAAAGTTTCAGGAGTTATTTGTAATTAAAAGGTGTCAACAAAGGTCAAAGGAAATTCTACTCTAAGCTTCTGCCGAGGACAGACCCTCTCCCTCACTCTCTGCTTTGCTTTGCTGCTCTGTCTGTCTGTGAAACTGCTTCTTGAGTCTCTCTTGCGTATCTTCCAAACAACAACAAAAACGATGGACTTATTTGGCCAGTTGGTCCCTCTACACAAGTTGATAATATTTCTTCAAAGAGAAGACAGGCTTTAGGTGAGCCGATTTGCCATGTTGGCACGCACGCAGCTGGATATCTTGTCGACTTGAAGACTTGATTAAGTATCTATCTCTGCTGTCATCTGTGGATCTAAAGGACGCATATTTAATTGGATTTATGATAACTGGTTCCGGCTTTTTGGATTCAGCTGGTTGCTGGTTTTATCTACAATTTAAGGAAGTTCGTCTGCAGCAAAATGAGACCCAATCACGCTGCTTGCCTTTGTGATGGCTTGGTTCTTGTCTGTGTACCCAGACTCAGTTGCCTTGGGCAGAATGGATCAGATCTTGGGGATTTTTACACAGGTACGTTCCATCGGTGTGTTGCCACATAATTTTGGACATTTTCAGAATCTTTTGGACCAACACAGACTCAAGGCAGATGTCATTATGTTCTGCCTGTACTCATAACAATAGACTGTATGCCACGGGGGGTCGTGACGTACTTCCGGTAAAATGCAACCCACATCTGCCACTTCCGGTTCCCATCCACCTCCGTTGTTGTTAGTGTTAGCTCCTAGTAGCAGACAATGACAACGACCCGAAACGGGAAGCGGCTGCACGCTACCGGCACTACAAGTGAGTTCCGTTGTGTCCGCCCACCGGTGGGAACAGCTGTTTCGCGGGTGGGGGGGTTCGGCGAAAATTTATCGCGGCTATCCGTAGGGGGAACGTCGCCATAATTTTATATGGATTTATATGTGTATAGAGTTATTATTGGTGTGTATGCAGATGTTTTATTAATTGTATTTAGTCATTTATGTTCGTGTCTTTCCCGCTAACCAGAAGTGCGCCGTCTGTGCAATGACTGTGGAGGTGCTGGAACGGATGTCCGTGGCATATAGTCTATTGCGTGTTTATCGGAATCTGGCTCTCCCGGCTGGCCTTCAAGGCCACCTTATCTGAATTTGCCTGGAGGACATGTAATCTGACGCTCACCCCCCACCCATTGGGGAACTCCACCGTCAACCAGAGTGAACCTGCGGAATAAACATTCTGTCATCATTTCAGGACTCTTGGATTCTCACTAGCATTGACCTTGGCAATTCCCCGGCATCCTCGAGAATGTTTACGGATCTCATAGGTGGGAACTGTTGATTATTCCATCCTTATCAGAACTCTTACAGTGACCCCGAGAGCATCTATGAACATTGCTCATTGTTCTCGGTGTCTCCCCCCCTCTGCAGAATGTCTATGTCACTATGTGCTTATCTGTGCAAGGTGTTTTTTTTAATAATAATAATAATAATAATAATAATAATAATAATAATAATAAACTTTATTTGTATAGCACCTTCCTACAATGCCTTGCATTGAACAAGGTGCTTAACATGACAGAAAATATAAAAACTGGTACAATAAATCTGTGAAAATAAAAATAAAAACAGCATTAATATTATAATTTGTTTTCTCGGGCATGAAGAAAGATTTTAACAGGAATTTTTCACCATCATTTCCTAATGTGTCTAATTTCATTACTTTTTGTCTGTCTAAGCAAATCTCACTTGTAAATGAGTCTTCGAGGCTCAATGTGACTTATCCGTCTAAATAAAGGTTGAATGAAAAGTTTACAAGACAGTAGCGAGACCAGTTATGTTGTATGTTCTGGAGACAGTGGCATTGAAAAAAAAGACAGGAGAAAGAACTGAAAGTGGCAGAAATGAAGATGTTGAAGTTCTCCTTAAGAGTGACAAGGATGGATAAGATTAGGAATGAGATCATCAGAAATACAGCACATGTTGAACAACTGGCAGAAAAAGTTAGAGAGGCCAAACTGAGATGGTTACTTTGGACATGCCCAGAGAAGGGACAGTGGGTATATTGGTAGAAGGATGTTAGAAATGCAGCTGCCAGAAAAAAGACAAAGAGGAGAAATATGGATGCAGTAAGAGAGGGAGGTAATTGGAGTGAGGACAAAGGATGAAGAGGACAGAGCGAGATGGAGGAAGATGACTTGCTGTTGCAACTCCTGAAGTGGGAAAAGCTGAAAGAAGAAGTTTCTTGCTGCAGCTCTGTTACATACAGTTACGAAATTTGTAATGATATTTATCAAAATGAAGTCTAAACTAGTGTGCAAATATGACCAAAACATAATTACCGGTAATGGCAGATAGAAGATGTTGAAATGCTGAATTTAAATTGTAATATATCAGTTTTATTACTCTGTATTATTTTGGCTGTGTAAATAAGATTTACTGTCAAGCAGCATACATCACGTTTGTGTGCAAACATGTTCACAACATGTGTTCCATAGTTATATTCCAAAAGAAATGTCAAATTCTGACAAATCTCAGGCCAAAGACTTGATCAAAGTGACAGCCAAAGAAGCCGCCAAGACATTAAGTCATTGGCATTGATCACTTCCACTCATTATCATTTATTCACATGTACAGTGTATGCACAAAAAAAAAAAAAAAAGAATTAGAGCTAATCATCAACACATATGAGGAAATTACAAATCACTGGCAATGATGGCCAAGAGCCTACAGCGTGCTGAAATGACAAAGCTTCCAGTACATTGCTGTTGTATTGCTCTGAACTCATCACTGCATTACAACATGTGGATGTTGGTTTTCCAAAAGGCATGACAGACAGTGTGAGTGGCAGTTCCAGCTCTGCATTTTGACCCAGATGAGTTGGAAAAGACACATCACTATAAAAACACAAGTCAGTTTGGAAAGCTGGAAGAAAAACAAAAAAGAGTTACAAATCATCTAAGCTCTGAACATCTGCCGATGGCGTACGTAACCCTGTTGATCTTAAGAAGTTCCTCACCAAGCAAAATGCCAGGTGACGTTTTTGAGATTTGATGAAAGTGCATGATGGGCGAGGAGTGAAATCCTGTTGGGTGCCTTTGTTTAACTGCCAGGAAACCCCTTTAGAGGAGCGTTGGAAACCACCAGCTCCACTCATCCAAATGATGACTGTGTTGTTTCTGTTAGTTGTCCACTGGAAATGAAGCATCTCTCAGATAGACGGAGGAATTCTGGTTTTATCTGATGTTCCCCACACACACCCGTGATGACCCAGATTCTCAGGAACTGTTTACATCTTCAAACTATCTCCCACTCTGCATGACGAGGGCTGATCAGTGTTTATATGAAGCAGTGCGCAGCAATGTATGGGCCACAGCTGATTCATTCACTAACAGTTCTGTCTCTGAGGGGCTTTTATGATTCCCCGTGTCTATAAATATCCTGAAGAAACAAAGCACTCCTGACAGTTGATGTATCCTAAACAAAGAACCTCCTTTGGGACCCAGGATACCCTGTAGGTTGGAAAGATCAGCATAGTGACATTTAATCGTTTTCAAGCAGCTCTTTCAGCACGTAAAGCCCAGAACAGGTCCAACTTAGCAAATCTCATTCTTCATTTTGATATGTTTGAGCAAAACAGTCAGAATCAAAACCGAATGGTTTGGATTGTTTGCCTATAGCAACTAATACACAAAACAGACTAAAATGAAGAGGTGATTGAGTTGTTGGATGGACACATGTGTCTTTGAGCAGCAAGAGAGTGTGACAGCTGGCAGGTTTCTGGCATGAACAGCCCAGTCTGGGTCACACTGCACAACCAGGCAGCTTCCAGGGCTGTCACTTTTTCCATCTCATTTTTCTTTGTTTTGAAGTGGACATGGCTTCCAAAGTGATGAGTGGCAGACCTCTACAAGTACAACAAAGTTTACAACCAATCAACACAACCACCGCTTTATTCTGCAAGTCTTGTTTTATTTTACCAAAATATTTAAATGCTCTATTTGCCTCTTGTCAACATAAAAATATCCACCAAAAGCGCCTATTGTATAAGAGCTGCACACAATTACGACATTTTGAAAGCTACTTGGGTACATAAACAATTTTTTTTATTGAAGAACAAAATTAAATCAAAGTGTACGCACATTTATCCATCTCAGACTGTGTTTGGGTTTGCATATCTTCGATCAAACCCGAGGGAACAGAAGTAATCTAAAAATAAAACTGCGAACAGCAGCAGAAACAATGAAAACCTTGTGCAGCTCAGCCGCAGCAAACAACGGTTGGCAACAATGAAAAGACAAGATTTATGGGTGCATTTGGGACACAAACTTTTGTAGTCGGAGAGGATGGACTGTGAATTGAATGGAGCACCGTGTGAGAGGGGAGGACAAAATATTTCAGATGCCGTAACATAATATGGCCTTTTTCCAAAAAAACTTAAGCATTTGGGAACATAACGTTCAGAAGGGTTGGATTCAAACTGTCATGAAAGAATAAATTATGTTTAAAAAAAAACTTTTTTCAGGATAGAATCTGTTAAACCATGAAACAATTTAAAATCTACAGCGATAATCCATCTTGTTTTCAAGCGACTTTAAATGTGAAAGTGTCAGGAGAGATATTTTTCTGCAACAGATGGAGGTCCTTGTTTCACACACACAAAAGACGGAGAGTCCAGACTGTCAAAATTAGTCCCAAGAGGTGGCATTTGAGAAGAAAGTAAAAACATATACTTGACTCTTGTTCGTGTTTTGCTATTCAAAGCCCAACAGTGTTATGAATCTCTGTGTCGTCCAAGATATACAGTACACATACACTGGAGTTTGAAAAAGAAACAATAGGTAAATGATACTAAAAGCTGACATGTTTGCTCTGAAATTTGATTCTGGAAAGATAAGCATTTTTGCATTATTAAAAAATAATAATGTTTTCAAAGTTTGTTTAATTTGAACTTATCTAGCCATCACTTGCAAAAGTTATGAAAATTAAAGAGCTTTGCAGATTTTCAAGAGGTAAAAAATGTCACTGAAAACGTAATCCTTTCATGCAGTCAGTGCACCAAACCATTTGTACCACTAATGGTCAAACCCCACTGGGGTCATCTCATTCCTCCGGCTTTCTGCAGAATGTCCTCATCTATTCATCACTCTCTCAAGTATCTGTATTTCCATCATGAAAACCCTCCAAATGTGCCTTAACAGGATCTAATAAGCTTAATTTTCTGTCCCAACCCCATAGTTTCTTGTCTTCTTGTTATGCGTTTCTCTTGGCAAAAAGGTTTTGCAGTGGCCTGGTGGTAAAGTTCGTGCTTATTGAAAATTCAAAAATAACTCCACGCCAGCAGCAGTCCCATAAAGTCCTACCCTAAATTACAGCTTTTTTTTTAGATGTTTAATCTCATGTTCTAAAGGTTTAAACCTCCAGAGTTTGGGCTTTTCTCACAGCTTATGCAGCTTGGGGACAAACTCAGTGCTCAAACAGGCAAAGTCTAGGTGACAATCAAAAGATACAACATGACATTTAATGAAAGTTGTTCTGCTCAATAATAAAAAAATATAACATGTTAGTCTGTATATATAATCAAAAATAGATGCAGGGAACTTCACTTTATTTAGTTATTTTTAAGTTGGACCAAACTACCATTATTTTCCTTTTTATTTTAGAGCTGGGGGAAGAGAGGCATTTTATTCTTAATCTAATTTGCTATTTAGTGTCAATGAGCCAAAATGTGTCCCATTTTATAAAGTGGGACTGAAGAGAAGCTACTTGGCCTTAAAATGCTCTTTTCAAGATATGCTCCTGTCCACAAAGACAAGTTTTCTTAACAAACTTGGTCAAATAAGGCCAAACATCAGTGAGCAATTAAGCCTGGTTTTCGTTTGATAAAATCTTTAGTCATTATGACTTGGATAATTGTAGGTTTTGGCAGATTATTTCCCCTTGTAAAAATCTGGGGTGTGTCTAAGTGTTTACTGCACTGGTCACGGGGGCTGGATTGAATCATGTTCTGTCTGTCTGGATCACTTTACAGATATCTACTGGTAACAGCTGGTGAAAGGGTGAAATACTGCTGGATTGATTTAGAAAGCTTTATAAAGTTCTGCCCCATGGGGGAATTAAAAGTAAACTGCAAATAGGTGCAGACTAACCTCACTCTGCATCAGAAAACGACAACGCAAAATTTCCAGTCATTCTCTGGAAGGCTCCATCCTCTTCTTCCCAAAAGTGCTCATTAAGGGAATGGAAAATGAAAAACGACTCCTGAAAAATTAAACATGTGAGATCTTTTTGGATTGGCCAAAGTGCCACACAGAAAAAAAAATACAAACAAAAAAAGCTGAAACTCCTAATTTTAAAAGCATTACTATGTGGTATGCCAACAAAACATGATCAAAACAAAGACAACCACTGTCTACTTAGCCACGAGCCAAAAGCTGTGAAATAAACAGTTCCATTTTCATCTTCAGGGGTCAATCCCGTTGCCAACTTATCTGTTTTCACCTAAGCATTTATAAAGCAGGGTGTTCAAACTATAAGAGACGCAAAGCTGTGTGGTAACTGTGGTTCAGGGGCTGGAATGAAAACACATGGAGGCATGGTGAGTCAAGAGGCCATTCAATATCCCCCAGTTTATTGTAGTTGCTCTGATCACACACTTAGTGAAATGTCACAAGACAGGTCAGCAGGAAGAGCTATTAGAAAAGGCTGACTGTGGCTATGACTTTTTGTTGGTCAGCATCATATGTCAGACTGCTTCGAAAGTAGGCCAAAAACAGCTTCCAACAAGGGAGATGATCGAGAGAGATTTGGAACAAGCAGACAGAACTGATATTAAAGCTACAGCAGAGGTTCACAGAGAGCACGACAGCAGAGGCATGAAGAGGACCACAAAGTGAAATTTATTCTGTCAATCTTGAGCTTGTTTCAGGAAAATCTTTGACTTATTTAGAGGTCTACTTCCTTATAAAACCCGGTGTCCTGAAATCTGAATAGATTAACTGGTCCCACTATCCTTACCAATGATTCATGTTTTCAACGCCGTGCTTCGTAACTAGGAAATGGTTTTGATTGATGCTGTCTCCATCTGCCTTTGCACTGCTGCTACAGAGGATTCTGGGGTTGATGTTACACAAGTGCTGTACAGTAGTTGTGTCTCTACAACAGCTGCATCCGCAGAAGCCTGCAAGATTAAACAGATTTGGCTATAGATGCAGATGATGATTTGTATGGGACTTGAAGAAAGTTGTGATGGAAGGGGTGGGGGAAGACATATCTGTAAGAGCTGCTCTATGGTCCTTTGTTCCATTTGGCCTAACAGGAAGCCAAGTAAATACTCATGGGACTCATTTGGCTCTATCCATTTAGTGAACGATACCAACTCTTCCTGGCCTGCTTCAGTCAGTAATTTTAAGAATTAAAGCTGCTCATATCCAAAAATCTGCAAAACATTTATGTACATACTGTATTTTACTGAAATGAAAATATAGGCAGTGGGTATTTTGTATGTTAAACTAAAGCTCAGCATTTTCCTTTTTCACAACCAATTAAAGGTATCAACTGAAGACGCGAACGGGCTGAAGTCTTTGAATTAGGAGCATGACATCCGTCAGCACCACAAATGTTTCAGTCATATACTGGAACTCAGGGCTGTGTGTTGAGCCCCCTCCTGTTCACTCTGCTCATATTGGATGCATCACAAACAATGATGAGTCTGGCTACAGGCAGGAGGTGGAACACTTGGAGAGCTGGTGCAGGAAGAACAACCTTCACATCAATGTGAAGAAGATAAATGAGATGATGATTGTGGATTTCAGAAGAAGCAACACCACCCCCCCGCCCTCTGAATATAGGAGGATCTGTGGTGGAAGTGGTCTCCAGCTAAAAGTACTTGGGTGTGCACCTGAATGACAACCTCAGCTGGAGCAACAACACTACTAGCCTGATGAAGAAGGCACATCAGAGGCTATACTTCCTCAGGTGGCTGAGGCGAGCTGGACTGGGGAAGCTCAGTCCTCACCTCCTTCTATAGGTGTGCAGTGGAGAGCATCCTGTGCTCCAGCATCAATGTGTGACATGGAGGCTGCACAGCTGCAGAAAGAAAAGCTTTGCAGAGAGTGGTGAAGGCTGCACAGAAGGCTGATGGAGTCAGTCTCCCCACTATCACATACATTTACACCTCCAGATGCAGGAAGAGGACCATCTGCATCATGAAGGACCCCACTCACCCAGCACACACACACTTTTTGCCACGCTCCCCTCAGGCAGGAGGTTGCAGAGCATTAAGTGTAGAATCAGTAAGCTGAGGAAGAGCTTCTACCCTGAAGCTCTTAGACTCGTAAATCTCTAACCACAAAAAATCACTGTAAAAAACAAAAAGAAGAAGAATCACTGTAATTCCACTTTATTTGGTGATATATCACTTTATCTGTGCTGCTGATTTAGCTGATATCCATACCCATCTGCTCATTATGTTCAAGCTGTTGCTTAAATATACCATATTATTTTACATTTTTAGTTGGGGAACACAATTTCATTCCATCTCATGTACCACATGTAATGCAAATTACAATAAAAATCTTGAACCTTGAACACACCCTATCCCATTCAGATCACAAGACAAAGTGTGCACCGAGGACTAAAAGAGTGTGGGTCAAGTTTGTAGCATTAGCCTCTATCAGTGATATCAGAGTCAGAGAGTCAGAGAGTCTTTATTGTCATTTGCACCGCATGTGGTACATGTGATGAAAACGAGATTATGTACACAGGGTCCCAGTTACATCCAACAACAAATGCAAGAGAAAAACAGTAATAACATCTAGGATTAACTAAGAAAAACATCAACTAGTAATACACTAAGCCAGTGGTTCTTAACCTGGGTTCGATCGAACCCCAGGGGTTCGATGAGTCAGTCTCAGGGGTTTGGTGGAGCCTCTGCCACAGAGGTAAAGACACACTTGTGTAAAGTCATGATGACACACCCTGCTTGGCCCTGCAGCAAGTGATGGCTGCAGAGTCATCCTCTACAGTGCAGAGGATAACGCAACTGGCTGCAACACTGATTGGCCGTTGCTTGGCCAATCAGTGCTGCGGGAAATTTAGTGTGCGCAGTAGTCAATGGCTGTCATAGTTGTACGTCGTGTTTTTTTCCCATAATATTTTAATCCATCTGTCAAGCAAAAAAGAAGGTGGTTGGACGAATATGTACAATATGGATTCACGTGTGTCACGGAACGGGATGGGAGTCAGCGTCCTATCTGCATGATATGTAATGTCAAGTTGAACAACTCTAGTCTTGCACCGGCAAAACTAAAGGAACACTTCATGAAGCGCATGGAGACGGGGAATACAAGAACACAACGCTTGCTGAATTCAAGGTGAAACGAGCCAGATTCGATGAAAGGGCCACTCTGCCTGCTCTTGGATTTGTACCCGTTAGCAAACCGATCCTCACAGCATCGTACGAAGTTGCTTATTTGATCGCAAAGCAGGGTAAGCCACACGCCATCGGTGAAACACTCATAAAACCAGCTGCGTTAAAGATGGCAAATCTGCTACTCGGAACAGCGGCCGAAGGTAAATTATCCCAAATTCCTCTTTCAAATGACACCATCAGCGACAGAATAAAGAACATGAGTAAAGACATCTTGGCTCATTTTGTGCACCAGTAAATTGAATTTGGAATTTGGAAAAAAAATCATGTTTTATTTATTACGTGAGAAGGGTTCAGTGAGTGGGCATATGAAACTGGTGGGTTCGGTACCTCAAAAAAGGTTAAGAACCACTGCATTAAGCCCTAATGTAGTAGAAAAACATCATTATAAACAGCAGCACGAACACGAGTCTGTATGAGCAGATGGTCACAGATGAACACAGCAACAAGAAAACAGATCAGCATCAGCATGATGTGATATTTTGCAGTGTTTATTCTTATTATTTATTTATTCATGAGTCTAACAGCCTCAGGGTAGAAGCTGTTCCTCAGTCTAGTGGTTCTACATTTGATGCTCCTCAACCTCCGTCCTGAGGGGAGTGGGGCAAAGAGTGAGTGTGCTGGGTGAGTGAGGTCTTTCATGATACAGGTGGCTCTTTTCCTGCATCTGGAGGTGTAAATGTCTGTGATGGTGGGGAGACTGACTCCGACAGACTTCTGTGCAGCCTTCACTTCATATAGGTTGAAACTGTGCTGTGCATGTTTGTGAAAGACTCTCACAAACATTTATTGAATAAAAGCTATTTAACCTGACCTGCTCAAGTTCATTCCCTGTCTACAAACTGAGTACCAATGATAACTAAAGACACAAGGTCATGCTTAGCTAAGCTGAGGCGTACAGTACCACTATGTAACATGTGGAAATTACCTTACCCTTTACCCCTTTACCTTAACCAGACTCCCTGTCTACAATGTCTCTTCTGTTTAGGCAGCAGCTTAAAAAAATGAGACAAGGGAATGATTCTGCAAGTCACCTTTGAGTGGAAACGCAGACAGCCAGTTGGTACAGTCAGAAAACTTTCCCAGGGTGAGTGTTTTTGGCTACTAAAACATGTATATTTGTTTAAAGTCAAAGGTAGCAAGGGCAATGTCATGAGAATCGCCTGCATTTGAACTTGTCTTAAGATTAATTCAACTAAGTTCAGATGACTTTGGTGAGTACATTTCCTCTACTGCCGTTCCATTTTTACAAACATAATCTATCTGTCCATATGACTCTTGTATATGTTATACATTTCAAGGATTATATTCACCTAAATTAATCCAGTATTTTATTTCAGGTGCATAGACAACCTGCTGTATGAGATTTTGACAGGAGTTCCCAGTAGATGGTTTGTGGTTTGTCCAGAGTGGGAGTGAAAGTGACCAGTAATCCATGATAAACATAAATAAAACTCCCACAGTGACCACAGTTTCCTCAGAAAAACAGCTGGGCGACCATGTGTAAAGCCTTGAGTCAACAAGCCACATTACCATCAGCTGCATTAGTCACCAGTTAAACAGTATGGGGTGAGACTGGCACGTAATTCTGTTTTTACAGGGTGTTTTTGCCTTGTTTTGTTTTGTTGTGTTTTTGAAACCTCTGAATACGTAACTGGGCTTAACCAAATTTTGTAACAATTGTGAACCCCACTTTCCACTGTGGTGTGGTGACTGTCAAAAGATTTCTGTCAAACATTCTGACATAATTTGGCTGCCTAAATCTAAATGTTAATCCGTGAAGTTGTGTCCAATAGAAAACACAATAATATTTAATCTTGGAAATTAAATTAGCATGCAGAGATTTACCAGAATTTAATGAAACTCACAGATTGTAATGGTTGGGTGTACATCTACAGCTGAGATGGCTATTATAACTAATCTACCTTAGCAAACACAAAAATGGCTGTTTAATATATTGTTAGCAAAATAATCAGTCAGAATCATGGTTGTTCACTTCCACCTGTAAGAAAAATGTTTGTCTGAGCCCCACTAAAATCTAACAGACTGGTTTTGTAACTGGTACAGCGAATACAGTATGTAACTAATTTGCAATCATACACAATGGAGTTACATTGAAAATTCAAGCAAAGATCAGCACAAGTGCTTTTCTTCAGGTATCTGACTTCAGCTGTCTTAAACATGATTATGTAAGCAGGACCAGACCTTTGTAGGGATGGGATGCATCTAGTTGATATGATACATCCCGCTCTGCCCTTTTCTGTTCCCTGCAGAGAGCTAATGGCAGAGAACAGTGAAGGTGAAGCTATACAGCATTGAAAAACTCTGGTGGTGAGCACCTCCTGCATGGGTTATCAGAACAAAATCAGGAGTATTCACCGATGTCCCTGAGATCTACAGTCTGATCAGACATTTACAACTTTTTCTGCACAGTGATGCACAGTGAACGGCGTTTGTTCCACAGATCAGGTCAGAGCCAAACCATTACAGTATTTTGTTGCCAGCTGTTCTACTTTAAATTTTACATTTAATCCCCCAAACAGACACTTGGGACGTTGAGGATGCTGTTGAGTCCAAGAGTATTTGGAAAACTGAGGACAAGAATGCAGTAGTCTGGAGAAGAATATAAAATGTTGTTCTCTTGCCCCAGAGTCTCACAGTACTGAACGTTATTCATGTGTTTTATCAGTCCCACCATGATAGTTATCTGATCTTGTTTACCCTTCATTCTATGGGACTATAGAAGGTTATGTTGTTAAACAGCGTACATTTTACCTAAATTAAAGAATGTGAGGGCAATAAATGGATAGTCTTTTGTTTAAACTCACAACAGTCAACCGTATGTCTTCTGAGAACTGAGCAAAACAGCATTATCTTCATGATTATACAGGGAAGTCTCAAATTGACTGGACAAAATTTAGCAATATGTCAAAAAAGTTGAAATGCAAACATTTTTAATAGTCACCTTGTTCAGTCTAGTTGATGTCTTTGGCTTTCAAAATAACTTTTCTTAATATTTTTTTCTTTTCTTTGTCCTTTGATTATTATTTTTTCCCTCTCTTACAAGGTGAGGTTGACGTAACGAGCCAATTTAGCTGTAAAATAGACATGTAGTACCGCATTCCTTCTTCATTAGAGAAAAATGAAAGGAGATTGGCTGGGTGCTGCATGTGCTTTGCAGCCTTTGCCTCTAAATAAATCAGTTCGAGAAAGGCCAACATAATTTTTCTCATCTTGAGCATTTACCCACCCTCATCACCTTCTCTTAGTCCTTCATTGAGCCTTGGCACCAGCCTCGCTGCCTGACTCTCACTCTCCACAACCTCACATTGCTCATTGTTTTTTGGCTTTGAAAACAGTGGAATCTTATCTGACATTCAAAACAAAAACCTGTAGCCTCTGTGTATCCAGAGGGAACATGTCCACCTCTAAAAGATCCTTTATGGACATACAAAGAATGCAAAACCAACAAACAAAGAATAATTGTAGCACTTCATAAAGATTCCAAAGCTCCCCGGAAGGATCAAGTCAACTAACTAACGATCTAGCATTTCTTGAAGGAATGCATATCACCCACTGCCTTTCAAGCTAAAGTTTTAAACTATAATGACTTACAACCTTTTTGGTTAAACATTGAAGATAACATTATGTACAACCTCATGAGAAATTATAGCCTGGTTAAAACCAGACCCTTGTCCTTCACTTCGCTTTGTACTAGGGTCTGGGATTTCTCCCATAGACAACGATTTCTCCGGTCGATTTTTGACCGGACCAATCAGAGAACAGAAGGCGGAGTTTTGAACGACGTCGACTGACGTCGTCAGTTAAAATGGCTGCCGCCACGAAGGAATTTTCATGAAAACAAGGTAAAAAACTATTATTTCTTTGCTGAGAAAAAATATATTTCTTAGCTGACGTTATATCAGAAGTGTTCCTGAGCTTAACAGTTCCTAAATCAATTCACGAAATGGTCAAATCTGCTGGATTTAAATAGTTTCGGTTTGACATTTTCCAAACAGCCTCGGGTGCGCTACGAAAATAAATGATAAAAAATCGAATTTTATCTCAAATGTTTCATCTAGGCCAACAGTCAGTAAATTAGAGCCATATAATTACACACTGGTAGCAGAAAAAATATCCACCGAGTGGTTTCTGAGCTATTTATCTGATAGCCTGGACCTCGCCAGGCTAAACTAACAAAACTCCGCCTTCTGTTCTCTGATTGGTCCGGTCAAAAATCGACCGGAGAAATCGTTTTCTATGGGAGAAATCCCAGACCCTAGTACAAAGCGAAGTGAAGGACAAGGGTCTGGTTTTAACCAGGCTAGAGAAATTATATCTTGCGTGATTTGTTAGGGTTAGAGTATGTGATGTGAATGACTCGCAGCAGGTATTACCACATCAAATTTTAACTAATGATCTGTAAAACTGACAGAGTTCTAAACATTTTAATGTTGCTTAAGGCTGATAAGCTGAGTCTAGATCTTGATCGAGTCCAAAAAATAATTAGTTTTATATGTTGTAGATTTCTGTCTGAAAGTTTCTTTACAAAATGTTCAGTGGTTCACGAGATTTTTTTTGCCAATCAATAAACAGAGTTGATTACAACTTTAAACACAACAGGTAATACAGAGGTAACAGCTCTTCTGCAATAAGTTAGTGCTCAGAATATAAACTGGGGATCAATTGGAACATGCCAAATTTTAGCTCAATAACTGTAAGACGGAGCGTGTTCTACCGGTAATCATTTTTCATTTTGCTAAGATTGCATTGCTGTGGCAGTCATCTGGAAAGGGATTGACTCCAAAAGTTATTTAGTTTTTAAAGTTTTGTCCTGAAAAATGAAGTTATAGATTAAAACAGTTTATTCTTAGATTATCTGAAGCTCTTTAAGCACAACAGCTCATGTTGAACTTAAGACCTTTGCCCTACGGTTAGTCAGCGTTGCCAGAAACAGTGAATGTAGTCATCAGATAAGTATTTGTGACTCAGGAACACTGTCTGCTTCTTAAAATTTTAACTTGCAGTCCAGTCTCCCTCTATTTACGCCGGATCTGTGACTCAGTATGCAAATATGTCCTGTGAGTCAAGAGCAAAGACAACATATGCAGAGCAACTGTGCACTCTACAGAGATCTTGTATTGATTAGAAGATTTACTATGACTTCATGCTAATAATTTTGGGAAGGAGGATGTAGAAAATAAAACTTTCATGCACCATGTTCTAAAACACATTTAGCAGTGTTTCACTGAGCTACCACAAGCACGTGGATGGCTTCATAATGTTAGGATGGTGCATAACTCTTGAACGCCAACTATATATATATATATATATATATATATATATATATATANATATAAATATATATATATATATATATATTTTTTTTCTTCTTTCGGCTTCTCCCTTCGTTAGGGGTCACCACAGCGAACTAGTCGCACGAAGACTTGGCAATTGTTTTTACGCCGGATGCCCTTCCTGACACAACCACAGACCACCGAGCTACCACAGCCCTCTGTGTGGAGCAGAGAGCTGATATCTAGGGTTCCCGGGGGAGCAGATGGTGTGGGTTAAGGGCCTTGCTCAAGGGCCCAGAGTGGGACAGATGAGGGTGGAGACAGGTGTGACCGCTTCACTTATCCCACCCACATTTTTGATGTTGTCGATACTGGGGCTTGAACCGGCGATCTTCCGATCACAAGCTCACCTTCTTAACCTCTGCGCCACCACTCCCACCATATATATATATTTATACAGGTAGTCCTCGGGCTACGACGGCCTCGACTTACGACGTTTCGTGGTTACGAACGCCCTCCCATTGAAAAGCATTGTTCGAGTTACATGGTTTATGTGCCTTTACACCAAAAAATATGGTACAGAAACTCAGCGAAGGACAACGGAAATTTACAGGAAGTTTACAGGAGGGAGGGGGGAGAGTAGCTTGACGCAGTCAGTGGAAAATTACTACAGGAGACCTCATTGTTTGGACAGGCAGACCGGAGCAGAGGAAGTTAGGAGGGCGGTTTTACGTTGTAAACAAAAGGTGCGGACCTTACTGTAGGATGGACGCGGACCTTACTGTAGGATGGACGGGTGGATGGTGTCGGCAGAAACAGCGGAGCTGGACCGGAGGAACAAGAGCTAACATGCTAACAGACCTTGCTGTAGGATGGACGGGTGGATGGTGTCTGCAGAAACAGCGGAGCTTGACCGAAGGAGCAAGAGCTAACATGCTAACAGACCTTGCTGTAAATGCTGTGGACCTCGTGAAGCAGTAGGAAGCTGCAGAGCTCAGAGATGCAACGAGCTAACATGCTAACAGACGGAGGAAGAATTCACCAGCATACCAGTAGGTTATTAACTCTTTTTTCCCTTCATTATGTCTCTTAACAGAGACAACCGATCAACAGAGGACGCCATTTCTTCCGTGGTCCACACTGCTCTCACCCACCTGGATCAGAAGGACTCATACGTGCGTCTGCTCTTTGTGGACTTCACATCTGCCTTCAACACCATGATCCCCCAAACTCTGATAGACAAACTATCTACACTTGGACTAAGCCCCTCTATTTGTAACTGGATACTAGACTTCTTAACAGACAGACCACAGTCCGTGAAGATCCACAACTTCTCCTCCTCCACCATAACCCTCAGCACTGGCTCTCCTCAGGGATGTGTGCTGAGCCCCCTTCTGTTCACTCTGCTCACATATGATTGTACAGCCACACTTCCAGGCTGTCATATTGTTAAGTTTGCAGATGATACAGCGGTGGTGGGATGCATCACAAACAATGATGAGTCCAGCTACAGACAGGAGGTGGAACATCTGGAGAGCTGGTGCAAAGAGAACAATCTTCACATGAATGTGAAGAAGACAAAGGAGATGATTGTGGACTTCAGAAGGAACAAACACACCCATGCCCCACTGGTAATAGGTGGGTCTGCAGTGGAAGTGGTCTCCAGCTACAAATACCTGGGTGTACACTTGAATGATAACCTCAGCTGGAGCAACAACACCACCAGCCTGATCAAGAAAGGTCATCAGAGACTCTACTTCCTCAGACGGCTGAGACGAGCCGGTCTGAGCAGCCCAGTTCTCACCTCGTTCTACAGGTGTGCAGTGGAGAGCATCCTGTGCTCCAGCATCAACGTGTGGCATGGAGGCTGCACAGTTGAAGAAAGAAAAGCTCTGCAGAGAGTGGTGAAGGCTGCACAGAAGTCTGTTGGAGTCAGTCTCCCCACCATCACAGACATTTACACCTCTAGATGCAGGAAAAGAGCCACCTGTATCATGAAAGACCTCACTCATCCAGCACACTCACTCTTTGCCCCACTCCCCTCAGGACGGAGGTTGAGGAGCATCAAGTGTAGAACCACTAGACTGAGGAACAGCTTCTACCCTGAGGCTGTTAGACTCATGAATAAATAAAAATAAAATTAAAATAAACACTGCAAAATATCACATCATGGTGATGCTGATATGTTTTCTTGTTGCTGTGTTCATCTGTGACCATCTGTGACCATCTGCTCATACAAACTCATGTTCGTGCTGCTGTTTATTCCCACTATATTAGGCTTAGTGTATTACTAGTTGATGTTTTTCTTAGTTAGTTCTCGATGTTATTACTGTTTTTCTCTTTCATTTGTTGTTGGATGTAACTGGGACCTCGTGTACATAATCTCGTTTTCATCTCATGTACCACATGCGGTGCAAATGACAATAAAGACTCTCTGACTCTGACTCTGACTCTGACTCTTAAATGTATGTGGTTTTTGATAATTATGTAGGGTACTGTGTTAGGAAAGGCTAAGTGCTTGGTAAAATTAAGTACCTTATGAGGTGCCGTTTAGACGTATTTTCGAACTTACAACGATTTTTTGAGTTACGACGGTGCGTAGGAATGGAATTTGTTC